>OMKK01065585.1:0-16403 GCA_900302305.1 Polymixia japonica
GAGAGAGATAAAGAGGAAGGAGAGACAGGAAGAGCATCCCAGGAGAAGAGAGAACGACTGGGTTTTTTTGGGGAGCGAGTATGCAACTTTCAAGAGGTTTACGGGTCTGAAGGGACAGGGCAGAGAGGAAGGAGATCTTTGTGCGGAGAGAGAGAGAGAGATAGATAGATAGATAGAGAGAGAGAGAGAGCACAGCGATTTAGTTTTGTTGAGCGGTCTGAGATGTAGTGTATAACAAGTAGGAACTGTTTTGTAAGATAAAAGATGGTCACTGAGTGAAATAGGCTAACCATCCATGTTGTCTCAGGTTTCCCACCTACAAATACAGAACGATATCTACACTAGATAAAACAAATATATGTACAGGTTATAATAGTATTTTCTACATTTTCAAAGTATGTCACAGTTTATACAGTTTTCCAGGTCACCGTTGCCTGGGAATATAATAACATGCTATTCAGCAGGCTTTTAGACTGTGCTCTGTAGTTTTTAGGAGGTTGTAACATATTGGTATCGATCACATGAGACAATATCCTTGTTTTCCAAACAGTCATTTCAAAAACGTAACGTTATTGCTTCAACACTGTCTGTCGGATTGTTATGAGGATGTGCACCATTCAAAGGATGATCTCTCCCACAAGCTAACTTCTTCCAGGTTTACACGTCTATTATAAAAGGGAAAACATATGTGCCTTTTTTCCTCCAAATCTGATTTTAGCCATTCACCCTACCTGTCCAAGGCTGGTTTCTCTTAACCTATCATGGTCTACCTTCATCATATGTGATTGTATTTTTTATATTATTGCAGTTGCAGGTTTCCTTTTTGCAATGGCTGTGTTCATCGTTTGAAGTGGCAGCTCAGTCATCCTCAGAGTATACTAAAAAAAAAAGTGATCCTTAGGAATAGGAAAAAGAGTATTCAAAGTCCACTTCTCTAAAAGTCTCCCATACTTTTAGTTTCTCAGGTGCTGTTTAAGCACTTTTCACCCTACTGAAGGCTTTAAAAGACTGAGAAAAAAAGACTGTACCAATCTTTAATGGAGAAATATAGCAGGAATTTAGAATATAGTCTATTAGTAAATAACTGCTCCTTTTTCATTTTTGGTTTCCTTTTAGTTCCCCCCTCTTCTTTCCCTCCTTACCCAATAACGTAATGACTGGAATGTGATAGAAATCTGCGTCAGCCAATCAGAATAGAGAAGGCATATTCTATTTTTTTGTTCCAGAAGATTATTCCATTTTAACAAACGGGAGAGCTTGTTTCTGTGGTTCTAACTTGGTTCAAACTGATGGGAAAATGACCGTCCTCTATCTCTACTTCCTTTTAAAGCCGCTAAGTCTGTTTAGGAATTTAGGAACTTAACATGCAGTTATGATTCTGCCAATGATGATCCACGCTAGACGCTGTATAGACATGTTTTCAAAAGGCATTTGATTTGGATAGTGTATTATTTAAAGCCTATGTATTGTAATCTTGCTACATTTTTAAAATGTACATTTCATATAAATGACAACATGCCTATACAGGGGCTGTGGAACCAGCATTGGCAGAGACTTCTCTGGTAAAACCTCACACATCTGCCAATAACCTCAAAACCCCTGTTTACGTCCCCCGCTCCTTTTAGCACCCTTTAGGCACCTTGTCTTAACGTCTGCTCTTATAATGTGCACGTACCTAGTACATTTGCACGTGTGTATGTGTGGTAGGTAGTCAACCCCCAGTGTTTTAAAGCACTTAGCATTGGAGCCACCTCATCTCACAGTAAAACTGTAGCTTTGTTGACTTGGGAGGCAGGCAAAATGGATCCTCCATTCTCTGGGAACTATTTCAGTGCCAAACTCTTGTTTTCTGTCTGTTTTCAATAATTTTGAAAATAGGTCAGCGTCGTATCAAAAGAGGAAACGAGGTGTCAGCATAAAAGCTTATGAATTTGTCTGATGCAAGAAAGGAAAATCCTGATTTATATGTACGTTAGTCCACCCGATTGGGATAGTTAGGAAACAGAATGATCAAATACTAATTGAGCTTTATTTTTAATGCAAGACATTCACACATTTATTGAATAATTACATAGAGTAACTTAGGTCTCAGTAACCCTTTGTTTGTGTGTTATGGAAGTTAATGGGAGTTTGAAATATGTTGTGACTTTATTTTCATAATTTTAGTACCAGTTGGCTTTGTCTGCTTAGTTTATCAGTGTCTCTAATGCCCCTGTCATTTTGGTTTTTGTGTGTTTAAAGCACAAAATAACCCAGGTATCAGAATTAATGTGAATCTACAAGTAGTTTTATTAAAAAAATATTTTTGACAGAAATGCATATGAAAAGTGATGCACTGTCTATGTTTAGAATAATTGGATAATTATATCAACCATGCAAGTTTGAAAGTTGCATTTTGTCGCTATACAGTACTTACTTGTGCATTAAACATGCAATACATGTAATCTTACTCTCATTGGTCTACTTGCATGATGGAAAATGCCCATTAATTCACTACGCCAACAAATATGAAGCTATTCATTATGGATTGAGTGAGTTTTATTTTTTTTGTTTTTGTTTGTTTGTTTGTAAAACTCCCATGCTCAGGTTGTCATTGGTTGAGATTCGATGAAGTGACTGATACATATGTGGTTATTCATGTTCACTGGTAGACTGTATAAACCAAAAACATTGAGTTTGGATTCCCAACGTTGTGTGCTTGAGTGTTTTATGATATTTAAGTCAGGAAAAGGTTCACCTGACAGATCAGGTAAGTTTCAGGTATGTGCTGCCATGGATGTCATCTTCAGTGTTTTTCCACTTTAGTCGTGTTCACTCCTCCAATGTCCCAAACTGACGCTTTTATTTTTTTTTATTTTTTTGGGGATTACACAAAATAGTTCTGAAAACCATCCTTCAAAAAAAAAACTGCATAAGGGTTACTCATGGGTTACTTTCACATTCAGTGTGTCTACAAATCTCTGCTGCTGCTGCTGCTGTGCATTTTTAACAGGTATATGAAACCGCATACTTGCCTCTCCTTGCTCAAAAATGTATCCAGCCACTTGCTTGTAGTACATTTTTGAGGAGGACAACTGAATATGCAATAGAAATTACAGATACAGAATATTTAATTATTGCATGAGAAAGACATATAATTGCTTCTTTTTATTTTTATTTTTTTTCAGATATAAGCTATTCATATAGAGGAGATTCCCATCTAACTTTATCTCTGCAGGCCAGATCTTTTCAGGAAATATACACTTGTGTCAGTAAACAATTCATTCACACTGCACAAAAAAAAGCCTACTATGTTAGACTACAAGGTGACCAAAGCGAGTACAGACAAATTCAACATATTTCAGTGTAGACTTGGTAGCTCATAGGAGACAAATGTACAGTTCTTTGTTTTATAACACATTTTGTATTCTATCTTAATGGCTTTGGTCAAATTGTGAAATACTGTGAATAGGATAGGAGTCAGTCTTTTCACACAAACTGTTTGTGAAAGTAATCAACCAGCTTGAATCTAAAAAATTTGCACTACCCAAATATTGTTTTGAAAATCTATTTTGTATGAAACATATGCAGACATTAACTTTTGAGAATTATCAAGGGCGGATCATGTTTCACTGGTATGCTTTCTTTGAAGCTTTTTTTTTTTTGCTTAAAATTTCAATTATGTACATATAATCCACTGTAAAGAAAATGTGGTGTATTTGTCTCCAAATAAGTTTTTCTATATCCTCTGTATCATTTATCCTCTGTAGTGTGAATCTTGTGGATCTTTTCCTCCATTGATTAAATGTTAAATTGTATGTCTTTGTTGTGTGGTACTTTTCAAAACAAAGAAACTGTGTACTGACGTATGCCATGGTATTAACTCAATTCTAAACAATGGAAATGGCAAGCTCATTGTACGCCACTTTTAATGCTCATAGCAAGCACTTGCTTATCAAATAAATGCGCTTTTCCATCCTAGCGCTTTGCTTTATTGACTGATGCCGAATACCCTGTCATAGTCTACTGACTGACTGATTTTACTCAAGTACTCATGCCATATATTTGGGGAGTTTATCATCAGCATAATGGTATTTCCATAGCAATCCACCACACACACCTTTTCCTTTCCTAAGTATCCTAATGAGGTCAAATGGTCTCACAGTCCAATCCCCCTTTTTCTGATATTACCAACATCAAGTTGGGCTTCTCATTAGATAACTGAATCCACCTGATGCCCTCTTAACAAAAGTAGCACCCAGAGTTATTAGAGCAGGTATAAATAAGCAATAGGATACTTCTTCAAACTCTGCCCTTTCAACCACGGATTCTTGGAGGAGGGATATTTTTTAAGTTCACATGCAAGATGTAGGTAGTTTCACCTTTAAAATAAGTATCATATGTGCTATAGATTTTAATTAGAAATGAGAAAGAAACGCACCAGCACTTAAGGAACACCACTGATTAAAGAGTAACTAAACCCCATTTTTTCAGGGTTTGCTTCCATCTAAAGGCTAAAAAAATAATCTTGGCACCTGTGATGTAATGTTACCTGTTTGTCAATGGATGCCTACATCACAGGGCACAAACATCAGCCAATAGCAGATTCAGTTGCAGTAGCATGCAACCTTTAGATGACTGCAAACCCAGAAATATATATAATTATATATATAATATATCTAGGGTTTAGTAACTCTTTGAAGGATGGGGGCTGAAACCTCGACTCAAAAACCAAAAGAACAATATTGTAAAAACTTTAAAACATACCATTGCTCATCATTTACCGAAAATGCTTAAATACTCTTTAAAACTAACGGGGCTGTGCCTTTAAGTATTAATCGAAATGTACATGTTTCAGCTATGCAGCTCTCAGCATCAACATCCGCCAACATGAGTTTAACTCTCCGTGTGGTCTGATATATTTTAAACGTGACCTGTTTCGACCGCATAGCTCTGTCAGGATATCAACATTGAAGACTTGCACTATTCTATGTAAGGTAAAACAGGTGTAGCTCATCCATGTCACAATCACTAACTCAGCTAATTGCAAGTCAACGAATGACAGAAACCAACGGAAACTTGTGAGACATGTCAATCTTCGGAGACAAACGACACATTGACAAAGACATAACGTGCGGGAAATAAAGATTTGAATTATATAGTCAGAAGAATGAAATTACAACAGGGCGTATATTCCACAAATAAAGCACCGGGTGGGTTATAAAAGAGTGGGCCTATGACACAGGTGCAGATGGTCGTCGTGAGTGTGGTGCCATTGGTGAACATGATGGGTTATCGAAGTTAACAGTCGGTAACTTGAAGGCGACACAGTTGTTCTTTCCCTCCGGTTCTGAACGTTCCCCCAACGTTCTGTGTCGGGTTCTGAACGTTCCCCCAACGTTCTGTGTCGGGCTCTGAACGTTCCCCCAACGTTCTGAACGTTCCCCCAACGTTCTGTGTCGGGTTCTGAACGTTCCCCCAACGTTCTGTGTCGACATAACCTCTCCAGCAGCCAGACACGCGCCCCTGAATGTGCTCTTCAATGACCAAGTGCGCGGCGCCTCGCTGCCTCTGCTCTGCCACTACGGAGTCTGTAAAGTCGTCAGATTCCGTCGTTTTATGATTTCCACCGAAAACTAGACTACTGTGAGCCCCGGCGGTAGACTGCATTGTACATTATAGGCTCATTTTACGCATAAAACAATGACGGATGGCGAGATGAGCGTTTTAGCCACGGGGCCTCAGAGATTCGGCAACAACCTGCAGCAGGACTACAAAAAGATGACGCGCTTGTATTGCATGAATGGCGGACATCATCTCCAGATTCTCCCTGATGGGACAGTGCACGGGAATAGGGATGAGAATGACGTCCATAGTAAGATGTCAACATAATACTTTATTACAAAATTTGCACGCAGGGCTGTCCTGCCTAACGGATAGGGCTATGAATAGAATTCTTAAGTCTGGCAGGTTTATTAAGCCTAACTGAGCCAGTTGTTCAAGATATTCTGTAAAATGGAGAAAGGGGTATGCCAAGACATTTTAAGGGGGGAATTGCAGAATTTCAGCTTTGAGATTGCTAGGCTATTCCAGTAGCTCATAAATGTTTTACACTAGGCCCCAGTTTGATTATGTATATGAATGCATGACCCAGTCTAGAAAGATATGAATCACGTTGACTTAAACTTTGAGAAAGTTCTACAAGGAAATACGGTTTTGGACTCAATTATGCGAAGATTGGTGGTCCTTGAACAAGTGAAAATAAGTATTAGTATTGCATTCAGATATGATGTATGAAAAAATGTTTGCTTTTTCAAACAAATGAGTCAGATATGAGGTTTTTTTTCCGTTAAATGATGCCTGATGTGAAAGTCCATCCTCAAGTTGGAATGTTTTGCCGGACCCTGAGGGGCAGGGATGTCCCTCACTGACTCCCCATTGTTAAAACACGCATGCGCGAAGTGTTGAAAGGTGCGCGAGATGTGGCGTGCATGAGGTTGCGATTTAGCTCGCGACACCAGGTGATTGCAATAATGTCGTCATGTCGTGATGTCGTCACTCACCTGGTGTCGCGTAGAACCTCCTTTGGTGAAAAACATGTCTCCTCTGGCTGTCCATGCATACCGGTTCAGCGCGTCCTGTTATGTTTGCGGGATACGATAAAGCAGCCAAACACCACCCACGTTAGTAGTTCGTTACTAGTTCGTTTGCTACCTTCGGAACTATTCTCATACAGCTCAATTATGCGCTCTGTCCGTTTCTGCTGAGTCCAAGGTCCGACTCAACAACTAGGCTTGCCTAGTTTGACTGGTTGTCTGTAGCATTTTACTCTCAAAATTAATAACAACTTAATTAAGTTAAAAATTCAAATATGTTACACTATAGGACAGTCCAATCAATATTTGCAAAAATAAACAATTCTCTCCCAAAACTGGAAACCAGAGAACTCTCCCTTGTGAGATGAGAAGGCCTGGGAACTGTTTTTTTGTTTGTTTTGTTTTTAACAGAGAACTAGGATTTGAATTTGCGACGTCATTAGACAAGTATCTGGAGCCGTTCCATTGATATGTCAGATTAGTTTTGTGGACCGACAGAATGATTTGTCTGTATTTACCAGCCAAAATGAGCGTTACTCTATAGTAGCGTTGTGACTACTGACCCTGAAAATGTATATGTAGACAACCAATGTTTGTTATGGATTTAGTTTCACTCGATTTATTTTTGTTTCACATTTTCTCTCCTTTCAGCTGTTTTAAGGCTAAAAGCTGTGGAGCACGGGGTAGTTGTCATTCAAGGAGCAGAGGCAAGGCGATATTTGGCCATGAGCAACGAGGGGCACTTGCATAGTTCAGTGAGTATCAACACTGTAGAAGCATTCAGAGACTCACAGAATGGCATTTTCTACAAGCTGAGCGTAGACCTGTAAAGTGATTGCTCACTTTAGATCAGTACTTGAGAAGTTATTCCACAGCAGCGTTGGATTTGTACAGCCATCCTCCATTATTCATCCTTGATCTAATCTTCCCTCATTTAATTTGGTGAACTGCGTTTTTAAAACATGCCAGCCTCATACAACACAGATTTTCGGAATCTTTTCCAACATACAAGCAAGCCAAAAAAGTGTCATCACCTGTTTTGTTATATATTCCCCAGCCCACAGTAACTGACGAATGTTACTTCATGGAGAAGCTGGAAGAAAACCACTACAACACTTATCAGGCTCAGAAATATAAGGAGAGGAGCTGGTATGTGGCACTTAAAAAGAATGGAAAACCTAAACTGGGTCCAAGAACCCATATTGGACAGAAGGCCATCTTCTTTCTGCCCCGACAACTGGATGACACAGGGGAGTGATGACAGCAAAAGTACATCATCTCAAGGCTACCAGCCATAGAAAACACACAAGGATAGCTTACCAAAAAACATTTTCATATCCTCCACTTAAAACACAACCAAATCTGAAGTAACAAGCATTTGCAATGCCCTACCTCGTGACCTTTAACAGAAATGTATTATTCTAAGCAGTATCAGAAAGTGTCCTCTACTGAAATAACCACCTCAACAATGGTCCTTTCCTCTTCATTTGGATCATGGCTGTTTGTTAAAACTGTGACTGTATGTACTCAATGTAGCATTATTGTTAAATGTGTATTGTATGTTATTTTACTGTAATATTAACAAATGTTATTTTTTGTAATTCCATCTAAAATCAACATTGCCCCCAATAAATGGATCTAGACTCATACTGGATAAACAAGTGCCAAATGAAGCAAAATTGTTGACTACACAAGCAGTCTATGGGTCTCACAACCAACAATCACCACAAATCATAAATTATGCATTAAAAGTGACATTTATTTGACATGAAGCTTTTTTATCAGTTTAAAACATTTCATAACAATAAAACCCCAAAGTTGCAACCTCTACATCACATAGAAATAAGCATATGGGTTTGCATCAAAGCTATAGTACTGTAGTAGTACTATTCAATAGGAAACTAACCAAGAATGGGAACAATTGTAGAACCTGCACTTGACTTTCCTACAACAGACCGAATCAATCAAACATTATTCCAATCCATACATTAAGGGGAATACCAATTGAGTTTACCTTCTTCCATAAATAATGGTAATTGTTTTCATGAATAACAGTACTGTCATTACAAGCTCTTTTCCCCAGATTAACATCCCATGTACCTTTCATTATATGTCTCACTTCAATACAAATCATGTAGGGAAAGTCTCCTGGGTTTGTATTGGTATGTTTCTAAAAGTGCACCTGCATACAACATTCTTTGATATCGTAGTTTGATACCTACTAGATTACTTCTAATTTACACCTTATGAATAATTCACCAAAAAAATGAACAAAAATAAACATCTTTAAAAAAACGAAAAAAACAAAAAACATTCCATCACCTCAGACAATTAAATCTGAAGGGGAAAATCCACCTTAAAATTGAATTCACAAATTATTTCTACCTTTTTTTTTTTAGATAACTCAATACTTCTGAATAAGGAGACCACTCTTCCAAAGCTAAAATCTAGAGGACCTGACTCTACTCTTTAATGTCAGAAAGAGACTCAATGGAGCTGCTTCACTGGCAATAAATGGGATACTGACTAGGTGGACTCAGAATGTTAAGCTTCTACATGAACCCGAAAATGTGCTAATATCCCCATTAAAAAAAACAAAAGAAACAAACATTAAGTACAATCACATTCCACAAAGTCACTCCCTTTCACTGTCAGTAGAGCTACTCCAGGATTTGTCAATTGATGACATCTTGGCTCTCTTGTTTATACCTTAAGATGAGACTTGTTCATGTCGACAAATGTAGACTGGGCCATCGAAGATCGTAGGATAACATAAATTCTATTCCAGGGTAGGTTTTCCCTGATTTAATGTATGACGAAACACTTGTGGGCAAAATCATAACTTCTGATGCACGGATGCAATTTGATTTTTTTTTAAATGTCTGTTCAACTGACACCGTATTTGATTCAGATACACCATTTAAATTGCAAGCATGAATGATATATTATGACAATGCCCGTTTTGAACAATTTGTAGCAACTCAAAAAAGCAGCAGAGACCACTGCCCTCTACTGGCTAGAATAAGGGCAACACTACTTAAAGCCAACAGGTGAGTGGATTATGTGATAATGCACTAGCACTGACATTTACAGCCTAATGATACCAAGTTTGTTTGTTTTTTAGTTTTTTTTCAGGTGTATGTTGTAATCTGAAAACAATAATAGTCGCACTAAAATCCTCGTGAGATGATATTACTGTAGATTACAAAGTTCATTGCATGCTCATGACAGGTCTATAAAGCGCTGTTACATCATCAGAATACCTGTTGGCTTTCAGCAAAGTGTCACCGACATGAGACTCTTCCCTATTGACTTGAGGGGCAGATGCATGCTAGTACGCTACCATCAAATGATATAAGGCATTACTTACACATTACAGACATAAATGTGAATAGCACTTAACATTTGCCACTAATGAGTACATAGAAAGACTACTACTGTTACCATTTTCCATTGAAAAAGTTTCAAACAAAATAAAACAAGTGACAATTCCTGAATATTTTACTGAGAGTTGTCTTCATCCATACCTCATCTTGTTGATTTCTGATAAGTGTCTTCAAATTAGTTTGAAACTTTTTGCAGAGTTGTTGTTTGTGTTGGTATGTTCAGTTTTTCTTCACCTGATGTTGTAAATCCGAGTTCTGGAAAGTTCTGTTTGATTGAACAGCAGTTGTGAGAGAGGTAAACAAAGTCACATCTAGATGTACTGTAGGTAAAAAGGGCTTTGTCTTCAGTCAAAGTCTATACGACATCTGTTCGATATTAATTATGTTTTGTTTTAATTAGTTTGTTCATGGGCACTTTTACACTAATAATTCGATCTTAATCTCATTAGGGCAACACTCTGACTATAGCAACAGTAACGTAAGCTCCTTACTCTGCTTATCATAAGCAGATTTGATCGGCTTTGATTTTATTCCATTTTTAAAGTTCTGTGCATGTGTAAAAACGGTTAAAAGAATTTTACCAAGATACAATGAAGGTATATTGTGTGCTTGCATAAATAACATATGCTATTTTTAGAGTGACTAGAACCCTTTACATACATGTACGAAATTAATACAATTAATATCCTCCAGTCCTGTAAACCCATCAACGCAAACAAAGAATACCAAACAAATCTGACAAGACTTTCTGACATTTTTTTATCTGATAAACAAGATGTCTATGGACTAGATCTCCCTGCGTCACATCCTTCTAAACTAAACCCACTATTAAATCAATCCATGTAAATGCAGGTTATTTGGGATAATTGTGTTACTAAGAACCAAGTAAACAGTTTAACAATCGCGTTAATCTGATAATTTACAGTAAGTAGATGTGCATGTGCATATGCATATAAACATGCCCAATGAGACCTGACTTACATTACTTTACTTGCAATGGACAGTTACCAACTTTGTTTGTTGTTGTATGTATGTATGTATGTATGTATGTCTCACCTCTAATAGATGAAGAGCACCCTTGTTCGGGGAAGGGTGGCATAAGAGGGATCAGCCAGTTTTCGCACTCTGGAGTAGTTAACAAACCCTCTGATGAACAGCATGAAGCCTGCAGTCCAGAAAAAAAAGGTCCGGGACGCAGGCAATAAAATAATGCAACAAAAGACAATTATAAACACTTCAACTCAAGCATACAAAACAAATGTCCATTTTACAGGCATATTGCCAATTTTTATATAACATTCAAAAACAAAGTGTTAAATATTAGTACATAAAATAGCATTATCCCAATGTATTAGTTTAACTCACCCAGGGCCAGGAACACCCACCACAGCCAGTACTGCCCATCGAAGTATCCAGGGAAGTAGGTAGAAAACTGGAACAATTGTAAAATGGGGACAATTAGCAGCAATAACCAGCAACACTGATTCTTAGTATGCCACCATTTTAAAATCCGGGTATATAAATCACACCAGCAAATGGCCTACAAGAACTACATTGGATGATTTTAAGACATTTGTTCTCTCTAGAAGTACACGTAAGAGCAGCTAATCCTGCACCGAAACCTTTCGTATGGCCCTCCAGTACGCAAACGTGCAGGAGATCTAAATGGCCGAGGTGAAGTTAACGGTTCTTACCCTGACAATGAGAACCCATTTGATGAGGGACAGGCCAAATCCAGAGATGGCCCCGTATCGGCCTGCTGCGGATGTGGTCAGACAGAACGACAAGAAAAAGCCGATCCAATTGAAGAGGAATGCCACTGAAAACAAAGTGAGAATATAGCAATTACTGTAAACAAAGGTTCTGATATAATTGAAATCTAAGTGAGTCAGACAATTTATCAGAAAATAGAGTACCGTCAATGCCAACGTTATAGACGAATGCACACACGCTGTTCACTCTTACAACGTGCCTTTCTCTTGGTGGGGTTGTTGAGGGTGGAAAAAATGCTTCTCATACACATATATGCCCAGATTTTACGAGCTGATCTAGGGACTCAAACTGCCAACCTACTGGTCATAAGTACACTTCTCTAGCCTCTAGGTTGCCTACCTTACCCAACATCCCTACATCAATCAAGCATAAAAAAAAAACGATACAGGACAACTCACTGAAGAAAGTGAGCATGAAGATGCCATCATTTCCTATCCGCAGCTGGTCAGCATCTTCAAAGTCATCTCTGGCCACAAAGTCATCCTCCTGCACCAGAAATAAGAAAGGAAACAGAGAGTTAAATACACTGCTTTAACGCTTTCTTCAATAATGCCATATGGGCAGTTCTCAGTGATGTGTGAACTAGAAATACTTGAAAATATGATGTGAGGATGAACCGTACCGTGACTCTCCCAGTAACCAGTGGGATAACAGCCTCTGCTTTGCTTCTTTCTGCTTCATCATAGGAGGGCAGCGTGGTGGCAACATTGTAGGACGGGGGGTTAGGAAATCCTCCATCTTCCTTGTAGTCAAAGAAGGCTGTGGAGGCAAACAACAAAGGCACATACTGGGCTGAGTGGCGATAGGACTGACTTCATCAAAATGCATAAAATATGCTCAATGGTTTAGCAAACATAGCAGGTCTTCTCCAACACTGTCTCCAGTCATTTCCTGATTTAGTCAGGACTACTATATAAGGCATATGTAACAAATGACCCACCCAGTGACTAGTCTTAAACTAATTTTACTTGGATATATACTTTGTAGCTGTTGGCAAACATCTCTGGTTAGATTTATGAAGAGTCAACCACTAATAGTGGCAATTCTGGGAACCCATAGTAAAAAAGGTTAAAAAAAAAGAAGAAGGTATAATTAGTTATACTATGTGTTGAGGATCTGAATAATTTTGTCTATGGAAACAAATCTGAATGCCAGAGCAGATCACAAGGACAGCTTTTCTTGACTCTTCCTGAACAGTAGACATGTGTATGAAAATCTCCTTTCACTTCCTTAAAAGTGAACAAGAACTCAAATGGAACACATACTTGCAGTCATTTTTGATCAGGAAGCCTAACTGGTTGTTCTAAGAACACTATTGGCATTGACATAGTCCTGGGCTTACCCAGGAAGCTTTTTCTAATGCATTCACTTATAGCCTACAATAAAATGGCCTTCCCACATGTAGGGTTTTAAATAAGACTCAGATTAGAAGCACAAGAGAGATTCCTGTGGGGCTTGCACACAAAGTATTCCCCACTACAACATTTAAGAAAACGTTAATGTTTAGGCTAACAAGAGTTCAGAATCATCTGCAAGAGACAGGGTTGGGAGACTTCTAACCTGCATTAGCTGTAGTAATACTGCTGTAGGGCGGCGGTGCGTCCTGGGCAGGAGCCTCTGGGGATGACTGGGCCGGCTCCTCCTCATTTACCAGCTGAGAAAATGTTACAATTGAAAAAACAAACCACTTTCAGACTTGAATTACAACATACGGCCTATGAGAAAACTATGCAGATTGGTTACAAAGGATATAAATAATCTTTATACAATTTAGGGAAAACGCAGTATGAGCCATGCTGAACGAATCGTCTTCAAAAATGCCGTAGTCTATATACACCCTGTGTCTATTTTAGTACTGAGCATGCAGAATAAAGTGGAACTGGAGCACCTTGTGGTGTAAAAATGTCTCGAATGGAACGGAATCCCAACGCAATAAACGGGCTAATCCCAATACCAATGTTCAATTCACTGACACATTGTGCAACAAGTGGTTTTAACAGACGTGCAGTTCATTTACCAAATGAGTCAGATTAACTGCATCTTCGCTATCAGTAACATGAAGACGTTAACCTTTGATACGCCAATACAAGTGATCTGGCCTGCAATAAAATTGTACCTAAATGGGGTTATTGTGCAATGTGCAATTTAAATCACCGTATAAATGCTTATAGCTGCGGAATCCCAACAACACATGTCAATATGTGTTTGGATCATCTGGTCTCGTCCCATACGTCATACAAAACACTAGTCAGCATGCCTACTCGGGCCGACACTATTTCAGCAACTGGCTGCTAATTGAAATGAGTCATATAAAAGGTTAAACACATCGGAAACGTATTCATATTAACGCATTCAACTAATCGGCCTCAGGTTGACCAAAACATTGAATGTGATATGACATTTAACGCCAACTCGGGCCCGCCCGTAAACGTCGTTGCAGATCATTGTTTCTCTTCAGTGACATGCTAACACTGACTGCTAGCTTAACTCCAAGCGTACATTTTTTACAATCCGGCAAAAACCTACCTCTTGATACCGCACGTTGCTGTTTTTCTCAGCCATTCTGGAATAGCGTTGCGTGTTTTTAAAATGTCTACTTCCGAGAATGAGATGAGGGTGAAACAGATCTTGCTGGCGAACTAGCAGAGATAGCGCTGGCTAACACAAGTCGGCCATCTCCTTCTCCCCCTCCAGACTGCCGAGAGTTGCCCTGTGTGTTGTTCTGAGCGGTCATGTGACCCAGTGATCAGACAGGATGAAGCGCTCAGCCGCTTGGTTTTAATACGCTGTTGAATTGTTCACTTTTTGTTTCATTCTCTTCTTTCTTTACTTCTGCTGTTCTCACTTAAGATTAGCCTGTTTCCTCATATCTCCTTGTATGTTAACAACCTATTTCTTCATTTTGATCCTGAGATGTATACTGCTGAAAATTGTGTTGCCTGTAGTTTTGTATGTTTCCACAATAAAAAAGACAAAAAACACACATACAGGTGACCATTACAATGTATTTTATTAACAGAAGAAATAAAAAAAAATCAAATCTGTTTTAACAGTCAAATTAAACTTTAAAACTCTCCTCTGCAGCAGAAACTTCTTTGTTACAATCAATTATTTCTGAAGATTAGTTATGGTTACAGAAAAGAAAAACGTGAAACACTGTTCATTCCACCTATAAAACAAGGTTTCTTCACTGGGATATAAAAGGACCATTTGAAGAGTTCATTTCCTAAAGGCTATATAGCCTCAATTTGGACAGAATCTCTTCAAATTCTCTTGGGGCCAGAGGGAAGTGGATCCACCAGTTTATTGTGGATATGCATCATCCCTAAGTGAAATATATAAAATAATTAGTTTTTCAGTGGGTAAGTCATAGTGAAGCTGCATGCAGTATAAGCTTTCAATTCAATTTCATTTTTGGACTACATGCAATTTTTCAATGGACATTAAATGATAAAAACCCTTAAAAGAGAGAAAAGGTCAAACCAGATGCTCACACAGCTTTTGCTTTCTGTTCCAGCTTTAACTAAATCAGCAGATTTTTATGATTCATGTCCACATTGTGATGATCCGAGCAGCAAAAGGAAATGATGCAGCCTCTAGCAATTCATAGCAGCCATAAAATTATATAGAAAAGTAATTTTCTAGGAACATTGTGCCTTTATGATTCAATCTCACCTTTAAAGTATTTTACAGTTTTCACCCGCAGTTCAAGAGTGGCGTCCTCGTCACACACAAAGACTGTTTGTGGGTGCTGTTGGAATGCAGAAACTGTCCACATGTGGTTCACACCCTCCTCTATAGCTTTGTATAAAGCAAATGCCTTGTGTGCTCCTGTTATAAGGATCATAACCTGAGTTGAAAATGAAAAGTAACATGTGAAGATGAGAGAGACCAATAGGCAGTTTTTGTGTATGGTGAATGTGACAGGAATATTGGCCCATGCTTTGCCAGTAAAAAAGAAGTATGTCTGTTCTTTAGCTCAAAGGGAATAAAGTCCTCATAGTACTGTTTATGACAATACATGATGCATGATGAATTTCCTTTTTTATGTGGAAGAATAATGTGTTTTAATAGGTAATAAATACACAACAACACACAAAACAAAACATGTGAATAGGTGAAAAGGGCAGGCTTCTAACCTCCTTTGCATCCATAACAGTACCCACTCCCACCGTCAGCGCCATGGTGGGCACCTTTGAAAGGTCCCCATCAAAGAAACGGGCATTGGCCAGGATGGTGTCACGTGCCAACGTTTTAACCCTGGTCCTGGAAACCAGGCTTGAGCCAAGCTCATTAAAGGCAATGTGGCCATCAGGTCCAATACCTGACAAGGGAAAGGAGACATTAAATACTTGATTCTCTATAAGCTATTGCGTTCAAGGCATGGCTTCAATCACCCTGTATAAAATGACCTGACACCTGGACACGACTGAACAACAGCAGACAAGTGTGTGTTTTGTTTGGTTGATTGTAATATAATAATAATAATAACTTTATTTATATAGTACCTTTAAAAACAGAGTTTACAAAGTCAAACAATAAGGCCAAAGAAAAACAAGACAATATTAAGGTAAAGTTAAGAAGACAAAGGATGCAAAAACACAGTAGAGAGAAGACAGAAGGATGATGAAAGATAAGGACGGTAAAAGTAAAAAATAAAAACATTAAA
>OMKK01065586.1:0-10315 GCA_900302305.1 Polymixia japonica
ATTCTCTATAAGCTATTGCGCTCAAGGCATGGCTTCAATCACCCTGTATAAAATGACCTGACACCTGGACACGACTGAACAACAGCAGACAAGTGTGTGTTTTGTTTGGTTGATTGTAATATAATAATAATAATAATAATAATAATAACTTTATTTATATAGCACCTTTAAAAACAGAGTTTACAAAGTGCTTTGACAGACAAAGCAAAAGCAGGATATTCAAAAGGCAATATAACAACAGAAAGTCAAACAATAAGGCCAAAGAAAAACAAGACAATATTAAGGTAAAGTTAAGAAGACAAAAGATGCAAAAACACAGTAGAGAGAAGACAGAAGGATGATGAAAGATAAGGACGGTAAAAGTAAAAAATAAAAACATTAAAACATGTAAATATAAGTAAATACAAATAAAAACAATAAAAGCAATAAAAAGACAACGACATCACATAAAAGCAAGTCTATAAAACTGGGTTTTAAGAAATGATTAAAGCCAAGGGGCCCTGATGGCAAAAGCACGGTCACCTTCAGATTTAAGCCTTGACTTCAGAATGACCAGAAGGGCCACACCTGAGGATCTAAGGCTGCGAACTGGCTCATATGGGGTCAACATTTCTATTATGTACCTTGGGGCCAGACCCAGAAGTGCTTTAAAAGTGATCAGTAAAATCTTAAGATCAATTCTAAATCATACAGGGAGCCAATGGAGAGAAGCCAGGATTGGGGTGATGTGATGTCGTCTGTTAAAACCAGTAGGAAGCCTAGCTGCTGCATTCTGAACTAGTTGGAGGCGAGAGAGTGATTTTTGGTTTATGTGCAGTTAGTATATTTACTATCAACATCATGACCTCCTCACCTCCGACAAAGAGTTGGATTCCCCCTGCAGCTTTTATCGTATCCTCGAAGGCTTGGCACTCCTCTTGAAGATCGGCAGCATTGCCATCTAGTATGTGGGTGTTCTCTGCCTTTATGTCAATGTGCTTGAAAAGGTTATTCCACATGAAGGAATGGTAGCTTTCAGGATGATCTCTGGGAAGACCTTCAGGATTTAAGAAAGACCTCGGTAAGATCACCGTTATAAACAATTCCTAAAAGCTTATGATTTATTAAAGAGGCAAGGACATACCTACATACTCATCCATGTTGAACGTTTTTACATACTGGAATGATACCTCTCCATTCTTGTAGTACTCAATCAGTTTCTTGTAACATCCCAAGGGGGTGCCTCCTGCAGACACAAAGTAGACCAATACATTGATTGCATGGGTTGCTGCCTAGACACAGCACGTCAATCACTATGGAAAGAAAACTTAATCAAGCAACGCTCAGGCATCCGCTTACCGGTGGGGAGTCCCAAAGTAAAGTATCTGTCTGGACCAGGTTTGAAGAGTAAAATCTTATTTCTGATGTACTTTGCAGCCCACTCGCTTGCCTGGTCATATTCATTGAGGATGATTAGCTTCATTGTCCTGGAAAAGCAAAGAGTAAACGTCGACGTCTCTAAAGGGATTCGTCTTGAAGTAATTCAGACAACACACCTAAATGAGACTTTAGACTCATAGGAGCACATCCTACAGGAAGGGGCGAGTTTAGCGTAATTAAATGCAGGCTAATATAGCTGGTAGAAAAAAGGACAGATAATTTTAAACTACAAAATATAGCCTTATTTTAAACAAAAGCGCGATTGAAAACAATCGAAATTAGTTATGGATCAACCTCTATAAAGCTATCCTTTGCCACACTCCTGAACAAACAAGAGGAACTGTGTTGGATCATGTGATTCCTGCCGCTGTCGGACGCAAATAGCGCTCGATATGAGGGCGGCGTTTAACAAAAAGCGTTTGGGATTTTGGGTTGGAACACTTTATGTAGCCCATGTTTTACTAATGTTTGCGGTCTTTCATTAATTGTGGTTTAAAATGAAATGTAATATACAATGAATGAAACAATCCAGTCTGACGAGGGTTCAGAACGCAGTAATAAAGCCGTGGTGATTTTCAATCACTTTATTAAAACCATATTGTGACACAGACCAGAACACTTATAGGGCACACAACAGAAATAAATACCATTATGTGTACATCGCTCATTGTCAAACAACAGGCTTATTGCAGTTGGCTTTTCATTTATTTCAGCAAAAAAAGAAAGGACATGCTATGGCAGCATAAAGACACCATCAGTAGCTGGGGTCAATGTGCTGAAAATTCTGCCCGTTTTTAACTGTGGAGTGAATCATTGAGACACTTCACTAGTTCTGATACACCCAGGCTACATCTCAATCTGAAACAATCTGCTCCCTTTCCTGTTTTTTTTAATTCCACAGAAGAACTCCTCAACAGCTACGCAGTCAGCAGTTATCACTTATCTAATCTGCCCACCCCCCCCTTTTTTTTATTTATTTTTTTAAATCCTGTTTCTTCTTTCCATCATGCTATCTGCAAGGAAGAGTTGATGCCATCGAGGTTTAGAAGGGTACACTTGGTTCAGGCTGAGGCGCAGTCGTACTGGGCTCGGGGGGAAGGGGGAGGGGTGGGGAATTCGCCCGCTTAGTCAAGGTCCATGTCAGGCTTGTTTTCTGTAGTTTCTGTGGTAGGGTTGCCGGTGTTCTCAGCTGTTCCCTTGTCTGCAACGTCATCCTGGGCTTTCTCCTGTCCATTGACAGGCCCGTTCTGCTCTGCGGGCTTGTCATCCTTAGGAAGCTCCACCTTCGGCTTGGGCTTGGTCATAATGGGGTTACAGGCAGAGAATAGCTCCTGCCATATTACAGCAAGGGAGATAAGGTAATAGGTGTACATTAGCAAATATGCATACACAAGACTGATAACAGCAGAATCCAAGCTTGCACTAAAATCACAATATTACATGTTAATGGCCATTTTATATTATTTTCATAACAACCTCTAGTCTAAATCATTTCTTCCAATCCAATATATTATTAATGCTTAATATTATAATTGTTTCATACACATAGACCCTCACCCTTGTTTTTGCCTGAATGTCTTTGACTTTGACCGAGGGATCCACTGTCAGGCTCTGTTTGCTTTGTTGGTTCATGGCACTGTTCATCCAGATCATGGCATCGTTGACAAGCTTGTCCACCTTGTTGACATCCACCTCATCCAAATGGTCATACTGTTCTTCCTGGGATGTATAAACCGAAAGGTAAATGATACTAACAATATTAATGCACAATGACAACCAATAATAGTGTAATAATTGCACACACCGAGTTATATAAACAGATGCCTGGCATTTTAAATCGCTGCAAAGGTGAATTCATTTTTTTCTTTAAGAGGCAAATCAGTTTCAATGCAAGGCAATGGATGGAAGTACTGTGGGGGGAGATGGAGTCCTTGCTAACCACTGAAGATGGACACAAAGAACACAAAATGGCGGTATTGTCCTTTATGGGCTACGCCGCACCTTGGTTTTGTATGCTTCCACAGCTTTCATGTAGAGCTGGATTTGTTTCCCCAACTCCTCAAATGCTTTAGGTCTCTCTTCAGCTTCCATATACCTCTCCTGGATGGGCTGGCCGAGTTTCTGTAGAATACACCTCAGTCAAACATAATTCAATCTGCAACCAGAAAAAGCTGACGGATAATACTTTAGGAATTATTACCTTTAACTCTGCCAGCTTGTCAATGTACACCTGTTTGGGTTGGTCCTCTCCATCTTCATACAGCCAGTTCTCAGTATCCTCCAGTTTTAATGACATAGCATCCCGGTCCTAAATCGAGAGATATTTATAATATGAAAGCAAATGTCAAATCTGGCGTTTTGGGAGTCTTTATCGCCATATGTCATTTAGTGGGATAATAATAAACTTTATTTATATACCATTTATTTATAATGGTGGCCTCCTCTTTTTTAATTCAAGACCTACTCAGAAAACAAGACAGATTACTCACAGATTCACCGACAAACTTCTCCAGCATGCCATGCAGCTTGTCCCTCATGTCATACACATACTCCTCCACATAATTCTTGGCATCATTCCTCTCCTTCTCCAGCTTGTCTTGCATGATCATCTTACCCTGTTGTCAACACAAACAGCAAACATTAACTGCCAAGCACTTCCCCAAAATACTTTTGCCTCAAACCCTTTCAGAATGGGTTATGTTGGGTAAAGTCTATTTCTGAATAAAAGATGAATGAAAAAAACAACAAACAAACAAACAAACATTTCTTTCAGTTAGCCTGATTGGATAATGGGTGAATAGATTAGACTGTTACCTCATTTTCTACAAAAAGATTAAGCATGTCATCTGCTAGCTGCCACTGCGGACTGTTTTCAATTGGAAGCTCCAGCACTTTTGTCTTGACTTTGGGCTTTTTGGCTTGCGGGGGTTGGTCAGACTTCTTCTCCACTTTACCCTCCTCTGTGGCAGTCTGAAGGAGAGAACAGCAAGAGGGGGCAAAATCTCAAAAATGGATTCATAATTTAATGAACCACAACGGTTAGAGCTAGATACGACTGATACAGAGTGGACATAACCACAACCCAAAAGGGTAAAATGGACAAACATATATGTTGCCTTGTACCAGCACACAGCTGAGCACTTGACACCAGAAGAGTGTCAGTTATGCATCTCACCTCCATCTCTTCGTTCTCAGGTGTCGCTTTCTCTTCCGTCTCTTTTTGTCCATCTCCCTGCGCCTTCTGCTCATCCTGATCAGTCTGCATTTTGCTCTACAGAGGAGGACGCAAAATAGGCCATGATTCCTTGTCCGTCTACTGGATGCACAGTCATACAAATATTTTGGAGATATTTCAGAGGAATACATTAGGAGGCCTAAAGTACCTCCCCTTCCTTGTCATTTGTCTGCTCCGTTTCCATGGGTTCCTCCGTCTCGTCAGACTTCTGCACCTCCACCAGCGAGGCGCTGGACACGCTGAAGATTCCATGGATGTTCACCCGCACCTTAACCTTGACCTTGGAGCTCTCCCCTGAGGCCTGCGGGACCACCTTCTGGATCAAAAACTGACCTGGGAAAGGGAAACCTTAATGCTCACCAAAACAAGCCTAATGGATGCAAAACTGACAGGATATACGCGCACGTAAAATACCTCAACCATCAAGATTCTTTCAGTTGGGCCGACTGAAGAGGTAGTGCAATGCATGCATGCGGAGAAGGGTGAAGGTGATCACAGGTGGAGATGCTTACCAATAGTGGGATCAGGGTAGGGAAGGTCTTTAGGGCAGTTGTAGTAGGCCTCCAAAGAGAAAGGTTCTCTACGGTAGAAGGTCAGCACTTTGGAGAAAGGTGCGGCGTGGTTCTTCTGGAATACCTCGCAATCGCTGCGATAGAAGGACATTTTAGAATGTCCGTGTTAATTAATGATCAGAAACAATATTTAAAATAAACAAAATTAAAAAAAAAAAACAAATCAAGGGAAGTTGTTTACCTCAAACCACCTTCCTCTGCAGCAGAGTTCCATTTCAAAGAGATGGGGTATGGAACTATATCTGTAGTGGCAAATTCCCGCACTTTGAAGGCAGGTGACAGTATTGCGCACTGTGGAGACAAACAAAACATATACCTGTAGTCAAAGTCAAATGTACAGAGTTTCCCACTAACAGGCTGTTTTTGTGGCTGCCCACCACAGTATTAAAACGACAAGTTGAAAATAAAACCATCATTTAAAATGACCAAATTCCTGTTTGTTCTGTGCAGCGACATACTGGCATAAATAAGACACACAGTCACAATGACTACAGAACATTCCCTTTCCGTGTTGTAATCACCCTTGGACACGCATCAGGTGAAGCAGAGTGGCAAGTCAAAACAACATATCAAAGCTAACGAACGGGTTGTGTCATTATTCACTCTCATGCCCAAAATCTACTCCCTTTCACATGAATGTACCTTCACTACACCGTACGTTGTGATTCACGCTCTTGGCTTCTCACTCTGTGGGGACTAACTGTTTTCGCTATTCACTAGTTGCTAGTCATGTATATGACACGGTAGTTGTTTTACCCACGCGTTAATAAATAACCTACGTGATAAAATGTGCACGTCATGAAGATGTGCGCGAGACCACCATCCAACTCCCCAGCGGGTGAACTTGCTGTTTCTCATGCATTAGCAGGCAGCACAAAAAAAAGAAAGTGCGATATTTCCAGTAATCCTGCTCTGGTACGCTCAGGAGGGGTTGAGTCAAGTCGAGACAAGTCAGATTTTATTTCTGTAGCACAATTTATTCAAGAAGCTCGGTGTGCTTTAAAGAATTAATAAAAAAAAGGAAATAATTGAAGTTATATACAAAAAAAAAATGGACACGTACAAATGAGCAGTGTCCCAATTCCCAACCTTCCTACCCATGCAACGTCATGTGCTTGTACACATTCAAGTGTACACCAACAAATATAAATATACAAGTATATATATTACATATATGCATCAGTTACTCAAATGCTCCATTAAAAAAAAGAAAAGTCTTAAGCAGGGAATTAAAGGATGAAAGCTTAGGGGCACCTTGACGGCAGATTTAAAATAAAAGTGAGACATACCTGCAGGGCACATCCTCTGGCCACAGCCTCATCAGCATTCAGGGTGGTGCTCAGTTCCTTCCCAAAGAACTTGCTAATTCTCTCCTTGACGGCTGGGATCCTGGAGGCTCCGCCCACTATCTCTACTGCATAGACGTCCTCCTTCTTTAGCTCTGATAGGGCAACAAGACAATTACAGAATAGAACACATACATTCTGTAGAAGGAATGAAATCCAACAACTCCGGAATTAATACTTACTGGCATTTTCCATAAGACTGTGCAAGGGAGCCTCTACTCTTGCCAAAATGTCAGCACACATCTCTTCAAACTGCCCCCTAGAGCAAGATAAAGTAATAAAGTAGATTTCAGTACCGTATTGTAGTTTAGTTTTTGTACAAGTACAGCTGCACAATTTTGACAAAAATGATAATGATTATTTTTGCTTGTTTTTGGGACCACAATAGTTAGTCTTGATAATTGGAGGACTAAAACATATTTACTTCACTTGGATTCTTTTATCACCACTATTTTTAACTAGAGAGGACAAAGTAAACAAAATGTACATTTTGTTTGTCCAGCCCTACTTTCTAGGGAAATTTACTTAAATTAAATAAAATCACTGCATGAACAAGTCATGGATCCAAAACAAACAAGCATTTGATTTCTTGCTGGTCTACCTGTTCAGCTTCCCGGAGACGTCAATGTCATTCATGAAGCACTCGATGTTGAGCGGCAGGTCGGAGGAGTTGGCGCTCATTAGCTTCTTCAGTTTCTCACACTCCTGGTAGAGCCTGACCAAAGCCCTGGGCTTGGACCTCACATCCAGCTTGTACTTCTTGGCAAACTCCTCACAGAAATGCTTGACCAGCACCTCGTCAAAGTCCTTCCCCCCCAACTCTGGGTCACAGGCTGTAGCAAGGACCTGAGAGGGGGAGGAGAGAAAGGTGTAGTTGAAGCTGGGTATAAAGGCCCTTTTAGTCGTGACAAGGAGATACACGGCCACGTAGTTGGCTTCCTCTGCTGTCTACGCACCTTGAGCTTGCCCTTATTGAAGGCACACACTGAGGTCTGGTATCCAGAATGGCCCAGATCCACAAACACCACAGTCCTGGCCTTCTCCTCAGGAGCAGGAAGGTCCTGTTTGTAGATCCCATATGCTAGCGCCACTACAAGGAACATTATTGATGACATTTTAGTAAAGTGAATAGTCATCTATTGCTACATGACAAGTAATAGAATAGTAAAAAGTGTGTATTTCACTACTCAACTAGGTTTGACTGACAGTAATCCTTCTTGCAACAATATTTCTTAAAACTCAATTAGATATACGTCCTTGTTAAAGATCTTGTTACATACCTGCAGTTGTCTCGTTCATGAGCCTCAGGCAGTTGAGACCAGCAATCTGTGCTGCATCAACTACTGATCTCCTCTCAGCATCAGTGTAATAGCAGGGAACCTAGTGAGAATAACATAGGTGTTACAAGATTACTTAAAAACTAAAATGCTTGTAGAGGAAGTCAATAGTAGCTATGTTTATATGGAGCCTAACATTCTATTAATAATCAGAATAGCCCAATCAGAATAGAAATGCATCATGTAACCACCTAAACCACTCGGAATGAGCCCCTTCCGAATGAAATTTCAGTCTAATTGAAAGGGGTGGTATAAATCTTTGATAATCTGTTCCAATATGAAAATATAAGCGGCTAATACCAAAGTAAACACTTAAACTGACTTTCGTCACATGGAATACATACATTCTTTTTGTGCATGTCCTTGCGCTACATGACATCAATACAATAAATTTGAGTCTAATCTAATCTAATCTAAACTAAACATCAACGCATTTCTGGGGAAAGTCTAAAACATGGCGAGTGCAAAACAGAACTGGTCTGTCGGGGGCACAACTTATTTCTTGTTGTTGTTTTTTTTTTACTTCCCATCAGTCAACCGAATTGTTTTAAATAAGTTGCCATTTTGGTGAAGCTGCTCTTCCACCTTCTCCTGTTTATAGCAAAAGAAGTAGATTTTGCCAAGCCTGCTGCTTAACGTGTCAAAATAAAAGAAACACAAATGTAGTGACCATCACACAATGCATTTTCAATTGGCAGTGCTAGCAAGTGGGATCATTCCTGGCATGTCCAAAGGTTTTATTCTGAATACATGGTTAGGGCATGTAACCACACACTTTATAGGATCCTTAATTAATTAATTTGGATAAACATATTCTGCATGTAACCATACTCAATAGGACATTGGATGTGCATAAGCAATATTATTTTCCCCCTCTACAGATCATGTACATAAACAGCATCAACATTTGCACACTACTGTGTTATACTCACAGACACCACACAGTCAGCCACAGGCTTCTTCAGGGCACTCTCAGCCGTTTCCTTCAGCTTGGTCAGCAGCATAGCAGTGACCTGCTCAATGCTAAAGACCTTCTCCTCCTCCATGTACATCACCTTCAGTTACACAGTAAAATCATCTGATCATTCTGTTTTGCTAGAAGACTGCTACTTAGTCAATTTACAATTAGTGTCACATTTAACATCAAATGAATGATGATGGGTTGATCTTACAGAACCATCCATCTCATTATGTGGCAGCAATGTGCTGAACTATGTAACAAGGCAAACTTTGAGTACAATATAATATTACTCAGAACTCAACAGATGACACACGAGGAAGTTGGTTATCTATCATAGTGCAATTTTTACAAAGGCTATAACTAGGCTATAACATGTTATATTTTTCAAATTAATCTCTCACCTTGATGCCAGTTGTCCCTGTAGGCATTTGTGCAAGGTCGTAAACAAGGCTGGATTTCAGGCGCTGGACAAACGGATCTGAAAATGCCCTTCCATGAAATCTCTTGAACCCTTGGACTGTATTCTTGCAGTTTGTCACAACCTGTTTTAGAAAAGCAGAAAAAAAATATGTGTTCAATATATCTGATGATATTACTGAGCATGAATTATGCTGTTGCCATCTTCAGTACTGTAGCTACGTGCTCGGTCTGGTAGCGCTTGATCAGCACTGGTCCTCATTTTAGCAGGTTTCTATTAAGGGAGGGGATGCATCCTGCGTTGCACCGCCACTTGAAAACATACCTGGCTTTTTGCAGCAGCACCAATCGACCGATTTCGTGGTCCAAAAGAAACACATGATCTAAAAAGCAGAATGTCGTGTTTGTTACATATTTATATTAATCAAAAGAACAAGGAAATATATTGAGTTTAGTAATATGGGGTGGGGGTGATGAAACCGCGTATAGTGCAGTGTTGGAAATGAACAAGTCCATTTTGACAGGGTCCGGCCTTCTGCCATCATGCGCTCATTTAACGCTGTTAAACAATCCTGAATGGACATTTATTGCCACACTCTAAACTATGTCCTATTTGTTGGCCTCTTTATTAGAATAACCCAAGGTTAACATGTGTATTATCATGTCAAGTGGCACCAGTATTTCTTACAACTCACAAAGGCTTCAGCTAGCATTAGCAAGAGCTTTCACGTGTTGTTTCCTGGGTTGAAACCGTGTCCATCATGTGGCTAACAGCTAGCATGAAGACTACCAGCTAGCATGATGACTACCAGCTAGCATGAAGACTACCAGCTAGCATGAAGACTACCAGCTAACATGAAGACTACCAGCTAGCATGATGACTACCAGCTAGCATGAAGACTACCAGCTAGCATGACGACTACCAGTTAGCATGAAGACTACCAGCTAGCATGATGACTAGCCAGCAAGCCTCCGCTTCGCGTCTTATTATGAAGGCCACAACAGGATTCATTTCGATTTTGTGATTA
>OMKK01065592.1:0-19776 GCA_900302305.1 Polymixia japonica
ATGAAGAGCAAAGACAGACACAGGGAGTAGCAAAGTGATAAAGCTCTGCTAGACTGAGGAAGAAACAAACAAGCCAAGAAACAAGGTGCTGGAGGTCTTTTTGACGTTGGAGGATCATGTCGAGGACGTCAGACTATAAGAGGGTGAGTATGTCTTCTGTTTGATATAGCTGTTAGACCAGGATCCAATAGATCAGTTCACATGAGTTCAACTATCCTACCCACCACTAAAATAAGATCAGCGTAATTCTACTGGAATGATAACAGCTTTAAAAAAAAGAAAAAAGTAATTTGTATATACAGCCTTATCTAATATAATCACAATTAAAATAACAGCTAACAAAATCTGAAAGTTGATGCAAATGTTCAAATATAGATTTAGACAAAGACCTCTGAGTTGTCAGTGCTGTCATAGGTCACACTGTATAGTTTGTAGTGTTTTGCTTTACAATATATGCTTGCAAAACCCAGCAAAGCCTGATAAATTACTAATGAACCAATCTTAAATAGGCTAGCTCTCAATGGGAGTGTGTGTGCATGTGTGTGTGTCTGGGTGCTTGTGTGTGTCTGTGTGTGTGTGCGTGTGTGTGTGTGCATGTGCGTGTGTGCGTGTCTGTGTGTGTGCATGTGCGTGTGTGCATGTCTGTGTGCGTGTGTGTGTCTGTGCGCGTGTGTGCATGTGCGTGTGTGTATGTATGCATGTGTCTGTGTGCATGTGCGCATGCGCGTGCGTGCGTGTGTGTGTGTTGGGGGTGGTAGGGTGAAGGAGTGAATTGATTCATTTAAGGCATCATTAAAACCATGGCGAGTGACATTGCTGGGAGCCCAACCCTTATTCCATTGTATCCTCTGAAGCCTCTGAACCAAGGAGACCAGACGCTCCGTCCTAAACACCCAGATGACTAAATGCTCCAACATATTAAGTTGTCAACACCCAAACCCTGGCGCAAGTCCTGGAGGAGGAAAGAGGACAGATTGTAGGATAACATGATTGAGATGTCTTGCCTCCCTGGCGCTTAATGTAGCCTAACGTGTTCCTCCAATGTCTTAATCTTATTCCCACTGTTATATTTCTCATTTTCATGAACCGATACATGGTCCGCTCATTCCTCCGCTTTGACGCCAGTCTCCTCCACTCTGACTGGCTAATCAAGTATCCATAACGACCACTGCAACATATAAATTAATGCCATGATTGAGACTATTCATCTTGGTTAGGAAAAACGTCCTTGTGTTTAGTCAATCTAGTTAGGTGAACCACTGAATCCTTAATGTGATTTCCTTTTGTTTCATTATGATTGAGCCTTGATAGCTGCCCATTAGTGGCCTCGGAAAACTACGGCTGCGGGGGAGAAGGATTGATCCTTGTGTTAATGTGTACTGATAGTTGATGGCGTTAGGACTTAAATAACTGCTAAACAATCACCGCAATGACATACGCATGCACACACCAGGGGAATTGCAGTGCGTGCGCATTACCCCCGTCAGCAACCGCACAATCAACCCCCGACAGACAACGAAGCGAGACGAGGCCCGACGCGATAAAAGCTATTAAAGGGTACAACACTGTCGACGGCAAGTCGTTTCCGAGGCTTGACGATGACCGAGGTGCTTTAACACAATACACCTGAGGTTCAATCAACATTTCACAAATACTGACGTTCTCAAAGCTAGGAAAACATTTCTTCACAAAAGCATTCTTTCAAAACGCACTGGTCAAATGTTTCAGCTGTCAAAGCTGCCAAGGTTTTATCCTTGAAAATAACTATAGAAAAATAACACGAGACAGAGAAAAAAGAACATTTCCTCCTGCTCTGTTGATAAACCTTATCATTTTGTGTTAGAGGAGGTGCAATCAGAATGAATCAACACATAGGCCTAAATGCTATGAAAGCACCTGGGGCATTTGGTCAAGTAAGCACTAGGCGTTTAAAATAGCCTTTCACCAGGCTACAAAACAATAGAAATCAACACAGCCTTCAATTGAAATCAAATGGTCTGTTTGTTTAATTTCACCGTCAAGGGTTCCATTTTGTTTCACCACTGAATGAATGGAAAGGTGAAGGACGGCAGCAGCTGCAATGGAGCTTTTACTGATAGAGAATCAGCCAGCGTGTTTCCTTGAGGCTTGTGTCTTTTCTAGCACATTTCTTTAGGATTTTTGTTTTCCATGAAATTGAGTGACCAAGTAAATCTATTTAAAAATGTAACTTCTTCCATCAATTCCATCATATCCACTTCAGTAAGTGTTTATTTGGCATATAGAAACATGATAATCAAACATAAGAACACCATGTGTGTGTACACACACACACACACACACACACACACACACACACACACACACACAAACAGGAACATCTTAAATAAGTGAAGTATTAATTAAGTTATGTTTGTTGTGTTTAGGTAGTGAGTTGCCCTTTGATGCTTCAGGACTCACATGCACCACGCTCCCTATTTAGAGTCCTTCCCTCGTGTTTCTAATCATGTGCTAAATAAATAGACCCTAATCTAATTGAAAAGGACTTTTTTGGGGTAAAATCAACAGATGCTTTAGCTTTCACGTTTGTTCACCAACTGTTTTTGTTTTATCCATCACAGAGTACGTGGCCCTGATATCTGGTACTCTATGTAAGTATTGTTCTCCAGTGAGTAGTCTACACAAGATCCACACGTGTGTGTGTGTGTTTGTATCTGTGAATGTGTGTGTGTGAGGGGAGACAGTTGCCAGACAGCACAATTTGGTGATTTCAATGGCTGGAAGGATCGCAATACTGTAATGTAATGCAATTTACATAAATACACAACAGCTGAACTACTTAAAACATGAGAGGAAGCTGCAGCCCTCTCTGACCTGCGCAATCTGTCCAATGTTGCCAGCAAAACAAACACGCTACGAAAAAAACAAACCCCAGCACTTAAAATCCAACTGTTCTACAAACAAAAAGCCGATATAGGCACCGCAACACAAATAAAGTTGTGCTTTGCGATACGTTCCATAAAGAGGAAACTGGAACAGCTCCTGATTTCACAGCTAGCCCTAATTGGCCAGAAAAACGACTCTTGAAAGCATTCCCTCCCACATGCAATTAAGTATCCTCTAGAGAGCAGCGGTCTCCCGCTGTACGGCATGACTAATCTGACAATGTGGGCAAAACACAGAGACAAGAGACAGCAGTCAAACAACTCACAACAGCACCTTTGGCATACTGCTGAGAGAGAAGGGGAGGGAGGGAAAGAGACACAGACACACACAGAGAGAGAGAGCGAGACAGAGAGAGACACAGAGAGTGAGCGAGAGACACACACAGAGAGAGAGAAAGAGAGAGAGAGAGTGCTGCAACATTCTCCAGTGATAGGATAACAAAGTCTTATAAAACCAGTTAATTGCACAACCACCCATCCTGTGGAGATTAAGGTCTTACCACTTACCCCAGTGACACTATAAGTCCTGCACAGCCTCTGGGGGAGAAGCCCCGGACAAGCTAGGCTGAGGGCTCAGTGAAACCTGGATGATCACAGAAACCGCCTAGCGACTTTACCCAAATGTACATGTGGGCCGTGAGTTCAAATGCAGACTTGTTGCTGAATAGCCCAGTTGAAGAATCAGGCATTAATGGCATGTTGATCTCAGTCAATCGCATCATTCCCATCTCGTCCTAAGAATATTGTAGGATCTTACAATTTCTCCATCAAATCATATATATTTACTCACATAATTCTAGTAATCTTAATACAAGATAATCCGACAAACAACTATCTTCTTTGCAAACATCTGACAACAGTGGCCAAGACCTCCAACGCTAGTACATAGAGCACAATACTGCTGTGTATTCAGAGAACTTCCAGCTCATCCAAAGAGCAGTATCTTATAAAACCTCCTCAGCCGTGCTGAAGCAGGAGAGAGAGGGTAGGAGGGAGGCCAAGTGAGAGCGCAGTGGAGACAAGGGCCTTGAACTTCGGTGCATGTTAGTACAGCGCTCAGAAATAGACAACACAAAGAAAAGTGGATGAATATCAATAATCCTGCTGAATACGGAGTTTATGATGGCCAACTCCGCTAGACTCGGCCGTGAATACTACACTCACCAACTGAGCTATTCAGGGAAAGAAAAGAATGTGATTGCAGAATTCCAGGATGAGGGAAGTATATGGAAGTATACCTTCCCTCTCCGTGTGGGCTGTTCTTCCTTGAAGAAGTGCCAGAACGCAACATTTACTTGAATACTGTGACTGCTTTTGATCAGCTCTTTTTCCCCTAACCCAAAAATACGAGGGTTAATATTTCATGTTGTGCTCTGCTCTCATCTAGGGGATGCGGCTATAATCAGATGAGAGAAGCAGCTCTGCAAGTCTGAAACTCCTATTTCTATTTTGTGATTAGCAACTAAATGACACTAATAACGTGCTCACATAGTATGACAATCACAATGAACAATTAGGCCTGATTGCTGTAGCAAATCTGAAACACAAATCTATGTATGCTAGGGATTGACTACATGATATTATCTATCTAATTATATTGTGTAGCCGTTAAACGAGAAACCTCACAGTCAGTCAAAATTAAAAACGGCAAACTGATCCAAAAGAAAAATCTGTCACGCTGAAGTAGAGCCATGTTTCTGTTTATCTAGTTATCTTGTTACATTGAGAACCTTGCGAGTGACCTTCTGCTTTCATAAACCCAAGTTGAGACATGTGCTAAATGCATTGTATCGGAGGAATAGATCATGCTGCCATCTGCTCCAATAAGATGGCAATAAGCCCTCATTATTCATGTTCCTGTGGGGCAACAAATATCAAGAGAAACAGGGATGAGAATGAGGAGGGTCACAGCATTGACCAGTGATGTTAAGCCCGGGTAAAAAGGACAAACAACTATCTTCTTTGCAAACTTCTGAAAGCAGTGGCCATGTCCCTTTCCAATTAGGATAGAGAGTCAACTAGCACTCAGTCTGTGCCAATAAGCCTATTTCAGTCTTATTATCCTGTAATGCTAATACACAAACCAACGTATGCTCTTTAATAATGGGGAGGTCCAGACTCGTGCTAAAGCAAGCTTTATGGACCTCCTCAAATTAAAAGCTATTTGATGTTGCTTTTGACAATATAGAATGTTTGTTTGAGCTCTCAGGGGCAAATTACTCAGAGCCTCTGCACTAGAAAAATGACCAATGGGACAGACCAAAAATTCAGTGTGTTACATTGTCATGTAACAGCTTTATTTTACGCTGCATGGCAGATTACAGTCTTGACTCTCTTATTTCAAAATCAATCTGTTTTATGATGTTTCAAATGTAGCAAAAACATCCTCCAACTCAGACCTCACCTGCTGATTCCAGCAAGACGTGGTAGTCAGTTCCTCTCTGAGTGGGCGTGTCGTCAGCAGGCTCCGCCCTCTCTGACTCCTCATAGCGGTCCCAGTTTGGCTCCAGCTTCCTCCTGGAAAACACCTCCATCCCATCATCCTCCAGCTGCAGGTTGTCCCCTTCATCTCGACCCTGATGGAGAACAGAGCAGAATACACGCTGACACAGTGTACAGTGCATTTTTACTGCAAACTCTAATCAAATAAATTGATACACAGCCTCAGGTAGCCCAGGTTTAAGTACCAGAACTGCTGGCCCTGCTTTGAAGCAGGTCTAGGCTCAACATTGTAGGGTTAAGGGCAGAGCTAAGAACCCAGGTTTGAAGGACGAGTTAAAGGTGCTATCTGTAAGATTGGCACATTACTGACCCCTAGTGTTGGTGAGGTAAACTACAATAACAAACCAAAACAAGAGGCACAGTGTTCAAGCTTGAGCAGGCTGAGGGGAGGACTTGTTTGATGGGCCATCAAAGCAAAACAAAGACCAGGAAGTAGAATGAAGCAGCACCACTGACACAATCAAAACAGAGAGAGAGGGGAAGCTTTCAGACATCACCATTATACCATAGCTTACTATACAATGTGGTAATTTTACTTTTTTACTTTACAGAGAGCACCTTTAACCCATCTTGACAGGGCAGTTAGCCTCGGGCTAAGTGACTAAAAAACCAAGAGAACTAGAGCAGAAAGTCATAATTGGCTTTTCCTGGGGAATATTCATGTAAACAAATGGTCATACAGTTGCCTAAAATACACTACCAGTCAAAAGGTTTAGAACAACTACATGTTTTCAGTTTTTATTGAAATGTAAGTGTCTCAATGTAATCTGAAATAAGTCAAAGTGTTTATTGTCATGTGCACAGTATAACAGGGTCACGTAGTAGGCATAGAAAAAAAAGTATAAATAATAAATATAAAAATTTAATTAAAATAAAATAAATATATATACTAAGTTGTTAAGAGAGTCACAAACAAGGGCAGAAAATAGCTAAGTTGTGCATAACAGTAATACAGTAAAATAAAATGCATACTGGGGCATAAAAAAAAAAAATATTAAGCTATCAAAAGAGTCACAAATAAGGGCAAGAAAAGCAAAAGTATGCATAATAGTAAAAGACAGTAAAGCACTAGCAGCAGTAATATGAATATTAAATATTATAAATATAAAGTGTAGCAGTGCAGATGAATATGCACATAAATTGTAGTGATGTACATACGATGCACATCAGAAGGTGGTAACCAGAGCGTACATGAGGTGATCAGTGATATTAATGTTGCTGGTTGAGAAGCCTGATGGCTTGGGTAAAAAAAACTGTTTGTGAGTCTGGTAGTCTGGTAGTCTATGTCCGGATGCTCCGGTAACGTCTACCAGACAGCAGCAACGTGAACGGTCCATGGCCTGGGTGGCTGGAGTCTTTTGTGATTTTCCGTGCTTTCCTAAGGCATCGTGTGTGGTAGGTGCCTTGCATGGAGGGGAGGTGGCAGCCAATGATGCGCTCCTCATCCCAAACCAGCTTGATGGGGTTTAAGGCTGGCCATTCCATGATTTGAAGCCTACTGTCTTGTTCTTTTCTTCTAAGGTAGTTCTGACATAGCCTCGAGGTATGTTTTGGGTCATTATCTTGCTGTAGGATGAACCCGACCAACTAGGCGTAGACCAGTGGGTACTGCATAGCGCTGTAAAATGCTGTGGTCGCCCTTTTGGTTCAGGGTGCCAGTCACTCTGTGCAATTAGCCTAGTCTGAATCCAGCAAAAGAGCCCCAGACCATCACGCTTCCTCCTCCATGTCCATGTCACTTTTTGAAATCTTTGGTTCATCACGCAGGGTTTTTGTATGCGTCGAGTAGGAGAAAGGATGGTTCCTCAGTGTGTGACACCAACTGTCACCATCAGTGTAAAAATTAGCACATGGATTCAGACTCAGAGAGCTAATGTGTTCTCATCACAGAACTTCAATGGGTAGACTGATCATTCCTGATAAAATTAATTCTTTAAAGATCATTTGGCTGGTATATGCAGCAGGCATAGAACGTCAGCTAATGTTGTCATGGAAATTAGCATGAGTACATTAGACTTAACAAAAGAGATTTCCATGGTTACCATCAAGGAACATCCTCTCCAGCTCTTCTAGTTCTATGATGACCATGGTAAAAGACATCATTAGACAGAACTTTCAAGTGGAAATTTTGTAGAACCTTCCAGTTATCTGCCTCATAAACAATGTGCATAGATTAACTCTGTAAAGCCCAAATATCCTTTCAGATGGAGGCCTCTGATGCAGAAATGAAAGGGTTTTCAAATGTTTTCTCAAAACGTTTTTTGGGGAATTATGTAATGGTGCTTTTCCACTGCACAGTACTGGCTCAACTCAACTCGACTTGCTTCCTTTTCCACTGCAAAAATAGTACCCCCTGATTGTAGCTGGTCGCCATAGCGATGCCACATGAAACCGCCATGATGTCGTCTTCAATGCGACACACAGAGGAACAATGGAGGATATCGAAGGGATTGTGTTCTTGATTCTCGGTATGTGGCTGTTTGCCACAGCAAAGAGACAGATTTGGATTTTCGGGTTGTCATTTCTAATAGTTAGTTCTAATAGTTCCAATAGTCAAATCATTGCAAATGCGAATGAGTAGGTACTCGTACCAGTGAATGCTTGCAGCTGCTACAATGGTTTCGCAATTTATACATGGCGGGTGCAGGATGTCCTGTGTCGCGCTAGTGACGATTCTCTTTGGCCAATCAGTAGTCTACAGTGGTTTTACATCACATTTTGGTATCGCCTCAGCTCTCTGCGTCGCACGGAGGCATGCCTATCAACAAGTAATAAAGGTTTGGATGATATGGCGATGACTCGTATTTATGCAGCCACAACAGAAAAAAATAAATATATTATTTATTTATTTTTCTCCAGAGAGGCAGCTCAGCCCAAGAGAGCAAATGGGCTGTTGCTCTGGCAACTTTAGCCCGACCTTGTGCACGTCCCTGAAATTCAGTACGGTGGAAATTAAAAATGGTGAACAAGAAGGGTTCTGTAAGAAAGGTTGTGTTGGGAAAAACACATCTGTGGCTAGTTTCATGCATGTAATTCTAAGAGGATGCCCGTGATTATTTTTTTTAAAGTACAAGTTTTAAAGTGGTACTATAACACTGTGGTACATGCTATGGTGGTAGTCGCACAAAATCTGATACATTATCTGCAAGGGCCCCTTTGTAGTTTGTATATTTAAACATTTTGAATAGACAAGAGATCCAAAGAGGAAGTTGTCGAAAGTCTTTTTTATTTACTTAGGAAAACTTGCTTCTCAGGAATGTTAAAGGGAGGAATTCTTAGTCTTTCTGCTAAAGGCATAATATGCAGCATTTCTCCCCACTGTTTTGCCGTTTGACTCAATTACCATGGAATTCAGCAAAACAAATCTAGAAAGCGCAACAAATAGCTAGATAAACAGCAAATACCCAGCTAATAGAAATGCTACGCCATACAATTTTTGTTGTTCACTGTCAGAGATTTATCTGCTGATTTAATCACGCAATCAGTGTCATTTAAGTTCAGGTCCGACCATGTATCTTCTCCAACATTCATCCTTAGTGTGTAACAGTAGTTTCTACATTCTGTCTTGTTGCTTATGGTGGCGACTAAACTTAACAGCTTCCCAGTTTGTTGTTTACTCACAATTTTGAGTCCTCTTAACACCTGTTGCTTCCGAAGGCTGTATTGTATACAATCTTTTCAAGATTTCAAGAGTTGCATAATAGTTAGTTCATCATTTCATACTGTAATTTCATAGTTTATTTACCATTACCTGAAACCTTAAAATATCCTCTATATTTCACTTCAGAAATAATATGCCTTAAAAAGGGAGCAGCCAAGATGTCATAGCAGCATTTGTCTATAATTACAACGGTAATAAGTTCACACAACCTTCTGACCCGGTTCCATGACTGTATGGCGGAAGAAAGCCGGAACATCTCGCTGTTGTTAATTCTCTGTAATTCCACTCCAATAACAGAGCTGGCACCTGAAGTGGTACCAAAATACCCTACAGATTCAAAAGAGAAAATCTTTTCAGTTAGTTTACATGTGTGTTGCCAGGGATATGGGCATCTTCTGCGTGAGCTAGTCCCAAAGGCCTTGTCCCATTAACCTTTCCCATCATGACGCAGTCAGTTATGCTGCTAATGTGTATTTAGCTGTAGGCTGTTTGAAATAATCATGCGCTCCTGCTATATTTGTCTCGTTCTCCTGAGGAGGGGAGAAGACGGTCATTAACTACAGGGATGTATTGAAAGCTAAATCCACGTATAGTAGAAATTATACAGAGCACACCATTTATCTGTATTCATGTTTTGTATGTGAATCTAAGAGCATACATAGATTATAATGATATGATACATGAGTATACGTGAGCTAACCCAAAATATAAAACTCTTGAATTAGAATTAGCATTTAATGTTATAAAAGCACTTTTGACAAAGTAAGGGAACTGGCAGAGATAATTAAAGAATAATTTTTCCGCTGTTATGTGCAGTGATTAGTAAGCACGTTTTTTGAAGACGTGTTAAGGTAAACCATATGAGATAGGACAAACTCAAAGAGAAGTTTTGAATAATTTAGGCATGACTAGTTGTTATCTTCATTTCGGATCTCAGCCATAAGTTCCGGTTAGAATCAAAGGACATTTAATGCGACACCATGAATTGCATGGCTTTACATCAGACAATATTTAGGCCTTGGTTGGTGGCAGCTATGCAGCACATCATCAAGCCGCGATGATGCTCAAAAGAATGTCCCTCTTTGATATACGGCAGGGATTCCTTTAGCAAAAACACAAGTTTCCCTGAGACACTAATGGATATTTGAAATGATGTGCTTGTCAAAAGAAGCAAATATGTGTCTTTCTGGGATGCATGGGAGTAAGGAACGCCATGGAAACGTTCTATGCGGGGTTCAATCTAAGCACAGCAACAGACAACAGCCTGCGGGCTTCAGCTCCTTCGACAGAATATAATAAGAATTACAGCATCCAATGTAAGATAACAAATAATGAACCATAAAAATGCAGCCCTAAACTAATAGTTTATACATATATAAGTGTGAATATACTTAGTGGCCATAGATAGATAGATAGATACTTTATTGTCCACAAAGTGGAAATTTGTCTTTGGTCTCACAACCAGCAGCAACAACAACAACAACACAACAACGACAGTAGACATACTGTATACACATACGATCGTCCCATAGCAACATATCATATATCTGTGTATATATACAGTGTATATATACACTATATATAGTATATGGTGCAATGATGAAATGCGTTTATGTTATAAGTCTCTATATAAAGACATGTTATCTTACCTTATACAAACTGATAAATCTTGATAAGCTATAGAAAGATGTGCATATTTCTTCATAACACCTTGCACATGAAAGTTTTAACAACAGCTGATGAGAGTAGTTAACATTCATAAATTATTGATAAGTCATGGGAAATATTTCCCATGTGGTAAAGTGTGGCTTTATAAAGAATATCTAAAAACAGACACAGAGAGGAGGAGACCGGCGGTGCTGGAAAACAGGATGAAATGGGAGGTAGAAATTGAACAGCAAAGACCAGTTTTGTCGCTGACGGTTGGGGAGGAAAATGGATTTCAGTGAGGGGAAGTAGGAGTTTGATAAATCCTTGAAATTTTTTAAACCCTTATGTGGAGAAAAAAGATTTAAAAAAAAAAAAAGAGTGGCCAGGCCGTGAACAGTAAGGAGAAAAGCTGTTGGAAATCCATCTCACCTTTTCTTGGAGATTTTCCTGATCCCATTTCGACCCACATCTGAGGAAAGTAGTGCTCTTGGGGCAGGTAGTTTTATTGTTATGGAGCTGACATATGATAATGGTTATGGTAATGACTATGATAACGATGACATCATTAATGAGGATGTTTACATCAAACAAATGTTTACATCAAACTGCAGCAACTGAAAGGACCAACGATAAAACACCACACGGAACCTCTGTATATAAGAGTGTGAGTGAAATGCAGGTTTTCCATTATTCCGGCAAGACCCTACAACAAAAAGTCTTCCACCACCATGCACCTCGGTTGTGTTCTGTGTCACTGTGTGTATTACTATTTTGTCAAAATCCTTGACAGTCCCTGAGTTCTGCTCGGGTATCTCATTTCCGACGAGCGCCTCCCCCCTCCGTGCTCTCGGGCGGACATGAAAGGGAGCGCGACGGTCAAGATTCTTAATCGCGTCTCGTGTCATTGATACGCCGCGTTCATTAAGGAATCAAAGGTGAGCGCACAGAGTCAACTTTACTGGGGGAAAAAGACGCGGGTCAAATGCGCGGCGGTCGTAATGAATGCTCGTGCTTTATTCACGTCGTACCATGCGGAAAAATTATTGTATGTTTGACCTTTGCATTACTGTATGTTTGACCTTTGATCCCTATATGTCCTCTGTGTAATTATAGTAGGATGTAAAGCCAGCTGAGAGGGTGATGAGAGCCAGAGCAACACTTGGGTGCCACAAAAGTGTATTAATTGTTTATGTGACCTGGACCGTTCAAGTTAGGAAACAAAGTAGAAAATAAAACAGCGTCTGCTTGAACTCTCCCCGTCGTCCGTGTTCCTGCATGCGTGTCCAACCCCGGTAGAAGTGTTCTTATTGTGAATCGTAAATGACTTCTAGATAATAATTATCTGTCCCAAATTTGGGAACAAATGCTGTTTCAACAGTGTTCAGAACAAATAAAAATGGTTTATATAGAAGGACGTGGATAGAACAAAATGCAGCACGGTGCAACATCTGGGTTTTAAATAAAGCCTCAAACGCCCATGATACTGATTCATGGCCTTGTCTACTCTCAATAGCTGTTTTTTGAAAGGTGTAATTGATATTCAAGAGAATTTTGTATCATAATAAACAGCCATTCTGCAGCACAACAACATCATCAGTATAGCTGACAGAACCATTTGAGATAATAAACTTTATGTACAGACGCTGATTACACAGAGTCAAACCAAGGGTAACAATGTGTTTTCCTGAACGAGTTCTCTTTCCAAAGCACTTTCAAGACCAAATACGCCATTTCATCAAGGCTCAAGAACATACACAGCCCTTTAAAGGAGCAGGTGCACAGTGTAGAGAATAGCTAAACTGCTAAACCCTCCCTGCCCCAAGTCAAGGGGACTAAAACTTGCCAGCACAGTGAGAAAAAGGTTCAAGATTTTCTAGTGATGTGCAATGATACTGACAGTAGTACATAATAAAGGTGAAGGTGTGTGTGTGTGTGTGTGTGTCTGTATGTGTATTTGAGTCCCGTTATCTGAGTCCTGTGTAGCTACCTTATGGCTTTGGAGAATTGTTAACAGGAAGGGGAATAACACAAGCATCTAGAACTCGTAAAACTTTGTCTCGAGTAGTCGGTGGCTGTTGGTTGCTTGGCGGTGCACATGTATAATTATGTTTCAAAATGCATAACCTACAGTGCTGGTAATTCCAAGGTACATTAGTTCTCCCTTAGGTGTTTTATAGATTCAAGAAGAGTCTTGTTTTTTCACCACTGGTATGTTTTATTGTTTTTGTTAATATTCCAGAAGGCTGAAGGGATTTGTGATTTTGTATTGTGTTAAGTAAGGCCTAAAATCTAACCCATACCACCACCACCAAACACACACACACATGAAATCCTGCAATTATATTATGCTGTCAGTGTAACTGGGCCAAAATTATATGATATACTGACTTGGGTGTGCAGTGCAGAGAACAGATTGCAGCATTTATTTAATTTTTCAGCCAGTGGAAAATAATCACCCAACCTGCCAGCATTGATGAATGTTAAAATGTAATGAAATCATGACTATTTCCAGAACACCTCCCTGTTTTCTCTAAGGTCCTGCCATCAGTGTGTATCTTGCTGTCAAAATCCGGTCCATTCTGAGGCTCTATCCTCTCTCCCCATTCACAGGCATCTATAGTAGTGGTCATTGAATTTAATCACTTTTAAAATTATTAATTAATTATTATTGAATAGTCGATAATTTAACTATAAGTAAGTAAGTAAGTCAACTTTATTTATAAAGCACCTTTCAAAACAAATGTTACAAGGTGCTGTACTCAGATGTACAGATGTAAAAGATAGAAATTAAAATAGATTAAATAAAAAGTTAAAACAGAAATCATAAACAAAAAACAAAAAAACAAAAACATTAAGAGGCAAAGAAGACATATTTCAACATATAAATGAGACAACTGAGTTTTTAAAAAGCTTCTTAAAACCAGCAACTGACTCTGCAGGTAATTCTACCGTGAAAAAAACACCCCTTTAGATTTAGTATTTAGTATTTACACCTGAATATGTGTTTATGAAAATTATTGTTGTGCCAGAAATGAAATAGCTGAAATACCTCATACCTGCACTTGACTGGCGGTGAAGTTCAGACTTCCTGTGGCATTCAAACATTGCTTCGCTTTTATCAAGGAGCCCAGTGTGTGCCGTGCACACACCCCAGTCCTTTGCATCACTACTGCCAGCCTGGACTGTTGACATACGGCGTGATGGATGCATGTGGTTTTCTTTATACCCTGCTTCTCTTATCAGCGCAAAACAGCAGGAACCAGGTTTTTTCAATCCTCCAGTGTCCAGGGTTTTGCACTCCTTAGTCCACTACAACCACAGTGTTTTGTTCTGTTTTTGCTGTAAGAAGTGGAACTCTTTGTTGTTGTTGACTGCTACACCCAAGGAGCAATGTATTGTAGGTCTTTCAGCGCCACTGTTATGCTGTTGAGTAAATGAAGCCCAGCTGTTGCACTGCACAATTTGTGTCAGACACCTTTGGCCTCCGACCTGTTTTTGTGCTACTGGCTTGTCGAACCTGTTAATAAAACCGCTGCTGGGTTGCAGTTCTTGACACACTCAAATTGAAACTCCTGGCGCCTAGCAACACCTGTTCAGAGACACCGGAAAGTTTTGTGTCAAACATAGTCAGACATCAGAGTGAATACAACCCCTGTCTCAATTAACTCATCTGACCTCTCTGTTAATGACAAGAGCAGGTGAATCTAATATTTGTTACATTCAGTGTATATATCCAGATATAATATAACTCAATGGAACTAACTGTCATTCCATTGAAAAGTGAACCACTTGAAAAGTGAACCACTTATGTTACACTATATATTGTTATCATCTTCAAAATGTTACCACAATCTCCGAAATAACAATTCTGAGATGAAAGTGTGGTCAGAAAAAAAGAGATTCTCAGGTTTATAATAATACTGATACATTTCAGGCAAAGCCAGCATAAGTCCCCTAACGTACATTCTGCAGAAAAAAAATTCTATTTCTGAACCAAAATACAGGATAGCCCAGTACTTGCCCAGTAGTACTGGAGCGGAACAAGTCCTGCATAATTAATACTTTAAGATGAACCTTCAGATGAACCACTTTTACTGATGAAAGTCTGCAGTCTGACCCTGTTATCTGAAACGACCTGTGATGACCTATGCAAAATTACAATGGCTTTTGAGAGATAAGGTTATGCTGCAGCGTGAGGAGCGCTGGTTTGAGATCAGTGGAGAGTAGAAAATGGTGGTACGGACATCAGGAGGCAGCCGGAGTCAGCAAGGGTTAGCTGGTGTGTTTATTTTTGGAGAGCGATGGTATCAAGAGAAGATAATTATCTTGTAAGAGATGATGGTCAATTATATATACGGATTATTAGCACACCAAGATTGTCGTATTAGCATGAGACCAGGTTCATTATGGATGTCTGTGGACCCGCCTCCTTTCTGCTCTTGTTTTAAACGCTGTTTCCTTTTTCAAGTCTTCCAAGTCACAAACCTTTTTGCCTTCAAGTCAAGTCAAACTCGCATCTTGATATTCTTATATCAACCATGGATTTACAAAATCCCTTTGATACAAAAAAAAAAGTGAACATGTGTATTGACGCGACAGATTTGAGGATAGTGTTTTGTGATTTTAAATGCCGTCGGAGTGGATATTGCGTGCTATTCTGAAAATGTCTGCATTTTGCTGATGATGTCTTTACATAAAAACCTATAAGAACAGACCTATAAGAACTATATCTGAGAGGGCTGACATCCTCTGACAAAACACAAACCTTTCCACATCTCGTGCAACATCTCAATCAAGGATTTTTCCATTTCTATTACATGTCATTAAGCGACAAAATCATGGCCACCCAACTTTGATAGCGTTTACCTTGGCTCACTGGCTTTCTTGTTCAGCTATTTATTCAATGTACCTAGCTGTCTTCCTTTCATATGCTTTATCCACTGTATCTTCTCATGGCACTGTAAAATCTAGTGTTTTACCACAAAATACAGTAGTTTGCCCAAATGACAAATATGGTAATCTAGTTTCCTTATTTTCCTGTCAGTGTGCAATAATGTATAGGTTTGCAGCCTGTGCCCTGGACGTTGCCTGTAGCCTTATTGGGAATTTCTCATGCATTTTTCCAGTATTTTGTCATTGTTCCTTTTCTGTTGCAACAAGCTGGCATCAACTACATGCCGTGTATGTTGGCATTCATTCTTTTTAGACCCTTTAGCCTGCATTTTCTCCTCTCATTTTATAAATTCAACAAACTGGTTCAGAAATGCCTTCCTTCCTGTTCACTGTGATTATCATGTTAGAAACCACCCAACCTTGCTGTATTTCCCATTTCCCACTGTGAGCAGGTTATGGTCTGGACTCTGTTGACAGTTAGTCACGTCCTGGGTTACATTCATGTGATTTGTACAGTAGGGCAGTGTTGAGTGACTGGCCATAATTGACTCACTTTACACAATAGATCATAGATGTTTTCTTTATGTTATCATGTATTTATTATTTAGAATTCAATTGGACAATGGAAATTATAATTATTATTATGGAAATCAGTTATTAAATAAGTTTTACATATGTTTAAACCATTCCACTCTGTTTTTGTTACAGTAATCATATCCTTGAAATTTCATACTTTTGACAGCTTGATACTTTTATTAACTAAACATGAAAAGTGGGAAGAGATATAAACAGGAAACCAGTCAACTGCAGGAGTCCTAAATTAACACCCATCTCAAACCCATCAAACTTATTTCTCTAATTAATTATCTAATCGACCTTTTGTGAGCTACGTCTGCATGTCAAATTTAAACACCCAATTAAAACTAAAGGGAAAATTGGGATTGATTTAGTTCATAAACCTTTTATGGAAACTCAGGAGGGGATGGTTGCGAACAGCAAGATCTTGTCCCTCGTGAAGTCAAAATAAAAACAAAACCATTCATTAAAATTCATTAACTCTACAGCTAAGTTACATCTGGAATGAAATGTAGCATCAAAATGAATATTGACACAAAAATACACTCTCTGTTGGCTTTGGGATATTTGACTGGGGAAATGTTTAAATATGACATAAAATTGTTTGATGATGGCAATAAATGGTTTAAGTCTTGTAATTCAACATACGATAAGATTAAACTAGATCAAGTAGAACAAATTGCAGATAAAGAGACAGCATCTTTATTATGTATATACACTCTTCTTGGCTTGAAAGAATCCTTGCTATGTTGATTGCAAATTCAAATTCCGCTTAATTGCAAATTCAATAACATAAAAAGACTGTGCTATGCAAAGGTTCAGAGAAATATGATCTTTGCAACAAGTGTCTACCAGTTCAGGTCACCAGTTTGTTGATATTCCCTCTTTTCTAAACCATGTTTACAATCCCTGGCCCGTGTCTAAATTTCTCCCAAGAATCTGAACACTTTTTGATGGACAGGGGAGAGACAGGGAGGTGCTGCAGGGGAGGGGAAATGTCGAGCTTGTTTTGAACTCTAACGGCTTCTTGTTGTAAGGCTCCTTTGCGGTAGAGAGGGAATATTGCTGAAATAAACACAGTTTACCAGTAGCAGTATATAGTCGTTTATAAACTTAACAAAACAAAGGAATAACAATTTGCATGAGCTTTATTTCATACGACATTCAAGACCAAGGCCGATAACATTTAATTGTTCAGGTTTTATGAATTTAAGTTCATGGTAAGTGTTAATTAAGTTGGGTTTCTAAAAGACACCAACCACAGTTGCCCACTAACACTAAATGGATAAAGAAAGAAAAGAAAGAAAAAACTCTTAGTCTAAAGCCAAAACTCTCATGCCTCACAAGTCAGTACAGGCCACTGCGCTCTCCAACAGCGCAACTCTCTGAACCGCTGGGCACCCGGGGGAGACACAAGTTTTATAAAAAAGAAGTTGTGAAAGAATTTTATTTAGAAAGTTTTGTGAATTGTGTTTACTACTGCTATATACATACACCTGTAGTGATGATTTGGGAGCTCATGTCTACTTAAAGTCTATTGTTCTCCAACCCAGGTTTAAACAACGAAAGCCAGGTACCTGGGAAGACCAGATTCTCTCTATTTTTTCAGTGACATCGGGTACACTAGAAATTGAAGACAACAATATTAAATTAATTTCTCTCATTAGGTCAAACAAACCATTTGCCATACAGTTGCCAAATGGGAGTTTTATTCAACTCAAGAAAAAATACACATTATCCATAAAGTCCATCAAGTCCCTGTCATGGCAATACATTTACCCATAATGCAATGTATATTAAGAAGCATTTGCCACTACTTGCTTTGTTATGCAGTGTACTGCAAATTTCCTTTCTACAGTATATTTACTGATCATAATTAGTTATCTAATAAAATATGATTATTATTATAACATCTATGAACAATCCTAATAAAATAGCCTAAAGAACTGTAGCAAAAATGTGCAAACAAATTTGAATTCAAATAAATAAATGCAGGGTGTAAGCAGAGGAAGACCTACTGTATACATAATGGATAAAGCTGCAAAGCACACTTTCATTTCCAAAAGACATTGTAAAGGGTTTTAACTGAGAGAGAGCTCGGCTTCTCTGGATGAGAGGATAACAATTAATTCCGTAGACTGTTTAATCTAATGTGAGATGTTTGCCACTGAGCTGTACTGACAAATGGTAAATACGTCATCATTCATCGAAAATGAACGTTTCTGCAAACTAGCGAATGCAGTCGTTCCCAAATAAAACAAAACCCACCCTGTCGTTTTTCCTGGATGACTTACCCTTGATGGAACATTTTATTCCTCAGTGCAGTTATGGATTCAGATACCTTGAAAACTAATGTAAAATCGATATCGGTCACTACGAGTGTTTGCCTTGATAAGTGGTTGACAGACGCCATCACTGGCTTTCTGTGTGTTCTTGTTTGCACTTTGGACAAGAACGTCACAAACCAAGATTTTCATTAGTTAACCAAGTAAGGAGCATAACTAGACAAAAGAATGTCTCCTAACAACTAAAGAAGAAATATGGTAATTCTTCTGTTTCTAATGAGGATGAAAGAAAATAATAAAAATAACGAATAAAATAATAATAAAATATAATAATAATAAAATAATATTGATTTCAATGTTATATTTAACACATTTTCCACTTTCTAGCAACATACAATAAGTATTTGATTGTTAATATGGAAATAGTCCAACTGTACTGCAGTTTTTACTAAAGTTTTCACCTTTGGAGAAAACAACACACTTATTCTTTTAAACTAAAATGGGTGAAGGGGTTTTCATCATTATCCTAAATTACCTTCTTCCTCAATCCGAGCCATGCCCTGTTTACTACACAGTACATTAATCAGAAGGAATCCCACTTTAACAGCATGCGTCTTGGTGCATGGTTAGTCCCTCAATATCAGTACAACTATCCGAGTGCAGTGGGAACAAAAGTTTATATATATTTATTCAGACATCAGATAAAACTTTGCTACCCTGTAGGCCACGATGAACTTTTCACAATGTCTCTGCTGACCGTTTATTCAGCAACAGTCAGCCATGAAACATAGTTCAGATGTAGAAATGCAAACACAATTTCTTTCACCGCCTCCTTCTCCTGCAGGCACACACACACACACATAAGTCAACATAGACACCCACACACACACACACACACACACACACACACACACACACACACACACACACACACACACACACCCACCCACACACACTTACACACACACACAGACGCACACACAGACACTCACACACACACACACACACACAGAGACACACACACACACACATATAGACACACACAGAAACATATAGACACACATACACAGACATACAGACACACACACACACACACACAATGCACCGTGGAGAGGACTCAGAAGCAGACAACACAGGCGTCTCTAGAGATTTTTAACGACAAAAAGTCAGGCACGCAAAGGACAAGGCAGAAGCAAAAGCAGTGGACAGGCTGAGGTCAAAGACTCCAAAAGGTCAGGCGGAAAGGCAGAGGTACAGGCAAGAGCCAGGCAGAAATCTACATCGT
>OMKK01065596.1:0-29567 GCA_900302305.1 Polymixia japonica
TCACACACACAAAAAGTTCTATTGGGAATGGGAGGTAGGGATTTAATCTGACTGTACAAGAACAGCTGAAAGCCCTACGTGTGTTGCATCAGATTACAGATAAACACTGGACTCCTTTCTTCCACATAATAGTATTACATCAGTGCATGTATCGTGTCACGTTTAAATGCATTTTACTCGTAGTTGGACCATGATCTGGCCCATGCTTTGGCTAATACAGGGATTGAACCCAGTTCTTCCAGTTAAAGGGCAGTGTGTCTAATAATTTGTGCTACTGAAACCAGGGTCAAGGGTCATGCTATGTGCTATGTCCCAGTTTAATATAATGTAACTCCTATTTTAGCTGTGTGGCCTGTGTTTTTCATCTGCCTTCCTCTGTTGTAGCTCCGCCTGTTTTTATCAAGACACCACCGACTTTTGTGGAGGTTCTGCTCGGAGACTCCCTGACCCTCAGCTGTGGAGCCCATGGCAACCCTCGACCAACTGTCGTCTGGCACAAAGACGAGAGCCCAGTTGAGAAACATGAAAAAATTAAGGTATGGGGATAAACAGATGCAATAATTTAACAAATTACTGAAATATTTGCAGTGTCTGCAGGAGGTGTAGCTTTAATCTTGCCGTGCAACAAACTACTGCTGTCTTATCTATGCTGCCCTTATCTCATTGTCAGTGTGCCCTCTATATGCATCCTGCATGGAAGGTTATTACCGCAAGACAGCTTAATGACAACTCTCTCCACTCTTTCTGATTCTTATTCCTCTCTAACCTCCCCTCGCCCTCTTTCAGGTCCTCAATGGATCCTTGTCTTTGGCCACCGTCACAAGAGATACCTCAGGAGTCTACAAATGTCACGTGTTCAACTCGGAGGGGAACCTGACTCATTCTACGCAGCTGCAGGTCAAAGGTCAGTGTCGAACTTCCCTCTTGCCATCTGGGAGACGCGGAATCTCCGCTTAGCTCACCTACAGGTCTCCTGAGCTGTAATGTGCAGCTAAAGAAGAGATTGCATTAGCTTATTAGAGAATAACATCTGCCACATATGTCACAGATAGCACAAGTTTAATCTCATTGTCGTCTGCCCTGTTCAAAGGCTTAAAAATCTTTGATTTGATTTGATCATCTGGTTTACAATGTCTATACTGCCACCTAGAGTCCGTTCTCTGTCCTTGCCACAACTGAGTCACAAGACCTACCTTCACTCTGCACGGATCTCTTGCATAATCCTCAGCATGACAGACGAGGAGACAAGGAGCCATTGACTTGCATTCATATTCAGCTTTGTTTAATGATAGCCTTTAAAGAGGCAAAATATGTACCCCCGCGGTGACTCGCTGTCTCTCCCAACTTGCCAAAAAGGTCCCCCAATCATCATCATCTACCCAGAGGACACCACCCTCAACATGTCCCAGGATGCTGTTCTGCAGTGCCAAGCTGATGCCTATCCCTCCAACCTCACCTATGAGTGGTTGAAACAAGGACAGAATGTTTACCATATCGAGTGAGTTGAAGAATAGCCTGCAGAGCAAGAATGTATATTTTTTTTCCAGTTTTCATAATTAAAAGAATGTCTGTTGTCTAATGGTTCTTTGCATTGACTGCAGCCCAATATGCTCATTTACATCTTTGGAATACTATAAAGTGTGTTTACAATAGTGGAAGCATATTGAAGTGTATCAACTAAAGCATATTGGATCATCACAGGTAATCTTTCAAAGCGGCTGTCAATACAATGGGGTTTAATTAGATTGTTAGGAAGTCAATTATCAAGGTCATGTGAGGTTCAATATGACAACAATTTAAACCTTTAAATGAAGTATTTATTTGTTGACTGTCCATTGATGCAGATGACCAAAAGATAATTTCTTAGATGTCTGTAAAGATGTAAAACAAACTATATCTCGTCTGTTTTGGCCTTAGGTCCCTAAAGTCCCGAGTGAAGATTTTGGTGGATGGTACGCTCCTTATCCCTAACCTCATCCCAGAAGATGCTGGCAATTACACCTGCATTCCAACTAATGGGCTGTTGACCCCGCCCTCTGCCTCCGCTCACCTGAAAGTGAAACGTAAGGGCTTACTTTGCTATGAAGAGCGGCACCCTTTTAAAATGTTTAATGTATCTTACCCTTCTCGTTCTCCGCTCTCTGTTTTAGACCCTGCGCGGGTAGGCCGGATGCCCAGGGAGACTTACTTACCTACTGGCATGGAGGGGGTCATCATCTGCCCTGTACAGGCGGATCCCCCCGTGCTTTACGTCAACTGGACCAAAGACGGGGACAATTTGAACCTTGACAATGTAAGTTATGAAGCGTGGAAACGTATGCAATAAAAATTGCTCAGAAAATCACTACAAGCCATTCATTCTAATTGTTCTTTTTTTGACGTGTCCAGTTCCCAGGTTGGATGGTGAACAACGAGGGCTCTGTTTTCATTGCTACAGCCAATGATAATGCTGTGGGCATGTATACCTGCACTGCCTACAACAGCTATGGCACCATGGGTCAGTCTGAACCCACCCAGGTCATTCTGCAGGTGAGGCGGCCAGCCGCCATGACTTTCCGTCTGGTTTGAAAGACCTTTTCCTGGGAACTTTTCCTTAGATAGATATAAATCTCTCTGTCTCCCTTCCAGGACCCCCCGTCGTTCCGTGTCCCCCCTCGGGATGAGTACCTGCAAGAGGTGGGCAGGGAATTGATCATCCCCTGTGAAGCTAATGGAGACCCCGCCCCAAACATTACTTGGAGCAAGGTAGAGGAGGGACATTCCAACCAGACAGTCTGCGTATCAACACCCAATATATCTATCTGCCTGCTTTAACGTATTCTTGTCGTTCTTCTGACAGATTGGCCCTACTCCCCGCTCCCCTTACATGGTGTTAGCTAATGGTTCCCTCCTGCTGCAGCCGCTCAGTAAGGACCACAACGGAGGCTGGGAGTGCCTGGCCACTAACCGCGTGGCCACTGTCGGTGCGGGCACCGTGGTCATGGTGCTGGGTGAGTGGACCTACCTCATTTCTGCGTAGTTTTCATGCGGAAGGTGATGCGTCATCTGCAGGCCCAGACTTATCAGTGTAGCTTATCCGTCCCTCAGGCACCAGTCCTCACATCGTGACTTGGGTATCTGTCAACACCGAGATGAACCAGGCTAACGTAACCTGGGTGCCCGGCTTTGACGGCGGATACACCCAGAAGTTCACCGTTTGGTCAGTAACGTCTAACCCATCTAACAAACAAAAAGCCTGCCAGCCCTTTTCTGTTCCGTAACCCGATCTTTATTTCGCTGTGTTTATTTCTCTTCCTTTCAGGGTCAAGCAGGCGTCCAGAGGGAAACATGAATGGGCATCCTTGCCTGTGCCCACATCCAAGAACAACCTGCTCGTGACCGGGCTGCTAGCTGGGACCAGCTACCAGTTCAGTGTTTTACCTCAGAACAAGCTAGGCTCCGGACCCTTCAGCGAAATCGTTTCTGTGAGAACCCAAGGTCAGCGCACGTCAGTTTGTTCTTTACTATTTGACTTGATTTGCTTGCGCTAACACTCGTTTTGTGTTTTGCTGTGTACACTACATAAATCTGATCGTTTCTTCTCGTCTATCCTCATCAGCCCTGCCAACTGAACCACCCACAGTGATCACAACTCTCCCGACCCTGGATCCTCCCAGCCTTCTGTCAGCAAACCGGACCGGTCAAGGCATCCTCCTGCAGTGGTCGCCCCCTGAGTTCCCGTCCTCTCCACTGACAGGCTACGTCCTGCAGGCCCGCAGAGACCAGGGCCAGTGGGTCATCCTCAACAGCGATGTCAGTGCGAACCAGAGCGAACTACTAGTGAAAGGACTTATAAGGGTAAGGATGAATATATTTTAGATATGAAGTTAGATTAGTATAAACAAATAATAATGCGTTGATGGAATGTAAGCATACAACCTTCACTACATGCATCCTTTTGTAGTTTTTTTGTCTAAGAATTGACTGTATCAATCTTTTTCTCGCTCAGGACTCCAGTTATAAACTCAGGCTGATGTCTCGCAGCAACAAGCTACTTAGTGAACCCAGCAAATCTGTCAATGTGTCCACCGCAGGTAAGTTGCTTAGAATAAGATCATACCATATACACTACGCATTAATTGTATCAAGGTTTAGTTATAATTAAAGGGGCCCGTTTTTATGGAACAGAAACCAGTAATTTTATTTTATTTTTCAGAAACATTGAGATTTGTGGGCCACTATTATTGACTAAAAGCCTGGTCTAATTACAGGGATGGAGATGTACCCTATAAGCCCAAGTTTCCTGGAGTTTGTTCCTGAGCCACTATTGGCTGGTGTTTTGGGTGGAGTGTGCTTCCTGTTCATGGCCATCATCCTCTCCTTGGTGACAGCATGTTTCATGAGTCATAGGAGACAACGTCGACGCAGAAAGAGAAGAGAGGGTAAAGAACCCTGAGTGAAAAGAGAAGATACTGTTTTTTGGAATCATGTAGTCGTGAAATAATAATTCATTTGATATTTGCTGAATTGTTATAAATAGTAGCAATGATGAAAATAAAGTAAAAATATATTTTGATATATATACATATATATACATAATAACTACTAAACAAAAATCACTACTGATACACCTTTAACTGCCTCATTCTACTGACTTCTGAGTTTCAGTGAAATACATTTGTATCATTTTGTAAATTTTAGTCGCGTCATTGTTTGACCTTTTGACCTTCCCCTCACCTTTTCAGATCTCCCCTCTGCCTTCCAGAAGAGTCCGTCTCCAGAGTAAGTGTTCATCTCTACCAGCAGCTGTCCCTCATGACATTTGCTATCTTCTTACCGAGCCGTTTTCCATTCCTTTTGATGCATTTTGATTTGAACAGGTTCTGTGCTATGTCTGTTACACTTATTGAGACATGTGCTTTGATGCATGATGCATGATGCTTTGGTATTTTTAGAATTGGCAATGCCACAAGGCTTTTTTGAGCTTATTTCTCTTCTCTATCTTTTTCTATCTTCAGAGCTCACTCGCCTTCTCACAGCCCCGACAGCGTCCTAAAGCTCAAGCTGTGCCCTCCCCTTCCCTTCTTCCCTAACTCCTCCTCCTCGCAGTCCGACCGCTCCTCCTTCGATAAAGGGAGCCGCGGGGAATACCAGGACCAACGAAAACAGCTCCTGTCCAACTCCTCTCCACCACCCCATTACACTCTCTTTGAGAGCCACCTTGGGTCTCAGGCCCCATCACCGTCGGCTCTGGAGTCCATTTCCAGAGGTCCAGACGGACGCTTCATTGTCCAACCCCTGCCAGAGGGTTCCAGCCCCTCCAGCAAGAAAAGCTTAAAGAAGGACATGCTGCAAAGCAATGGCGGGGCGAGTGGCACGGGGAGCAACCGGACATCGTTCAGAGACTCTCCAAAGTCAAGCACCTTGAGCTCTGAGAAAGAAGAAAGAAAAAATTCACCACTTACTGTGGAGATTACAGAGTTGGAGAGGCCTCCCTCCTCCCCTGGAAGAGTGAAGGCTATGGCCAGAAACTTTTCTCGTCACGGCTGCTTTTACTCTGATGACGAGCAGGGCTCGGAGGCGCTGCTGGAAAGAGCAAGCTTCTACTCAGACAACAGTGAGAAGAAAACTAGAGATTCCCTACGAAGGTATCGGCAGCCTGCCAATGCTGAAGATCTCCTGCTCAGTTTGGGCAGGACAGCCAGGTTGCTGGATAGGGACAGAGATAGGCCACACCATTCTGGCTACGAGCCTATGGAGAGAGAGAGCCAGATGAACAACGTCAGCACCCTGGTCTCACAACTTGACAGTGACTTGGAGGGGGATAATATTAGCAAATGTCTCAAACTGGCCAAAGAGAGGGAGGAGATTGAGAGGGAGTTGAAGAGCTATACAGCCAGTCAGAGAACTAGAGGCCTTGGGAGATTGGAGTATCTGCCTGATAAGGCGGAAAGCTCTCGCAGGGATGTGGCCAGGTCAGAGGATGACCCTGTATGGAAACCACAGGATGTTACCTTCAGACAGAAACACAGGCCTTCAGGCCAGACAAACCGGGTGTCTGACTATAGGAGGGCCTGCTATTTTGGGAATACAAGCAGTCCTATGGATCGGCTCTCTACCTCTCGTATACAGTGGGATATTAGCCCTGTTTCCTCTGTAACCAGCCTCATTACAGCACAGAGCCCGCGGGAAACCGCCACACCCAGGCTCCAACATCCTCACGCACGTGGAGTTAGGGACACGACGGAGGACTCCCTACCTGGTGACTTGTCACGCTCTCCGGTCACGCAGAATACCTCCCTCCCTATGCTCTCCCCTAACGTTGCCTCAGAAAGCACCCCTATACTTTGCCTAGGAACCCTCAACAGAGCTAGGTCAAGGAGCCCTAATAGAGAGCCAGATATATGTCACAGGAAGTCCATGACTGAGGAGGGCTGGAGGGGAAACACACAAGACAGAGGAGGTGCCTTAAAGACCGGAACTTCGTACGCTTATGGTACTCAGCATTGGGACTCAGCGGTCAGAACTCCTCCGGTAGACAGAGAGAGCCCTGCAAGTCTAGCTCAGCCTTACACTGATGCTGCACCATACAGTCAGCCCGGGAGAACAATAGATTATGCCGACAGAAAGGTTCCCAGTCCTTCAAGTTACTCTACCTTACCCTATGACCACAACGAAGGAGGGGCGAAAGCCAAAGACAGAGCAAATCAGGGCAAGGACGACCGCCGGAGTTCAGGCTTTTACACTGAGTTAGAGCGAGAGGGAGTGAGAGCACGCTCCAGGAGGAGTGATAAATGTCTTTTCTCTGACAGTCCAAGCCTCATCTCTCCCTTACCTCTTGTAGAAGAGTGTGAGAGTGACCAGTCCCAATTTTCTGTTCCCAGAATGTCAGATTCCTTCAAGGCCAAGCCTGCAGCCCCATCTCCCAAAATGTCCCCAATGCAGACAAGTGCAATTCTGGAATACCTTAGCCTTCCAGGTTTCATTGAAATGAGTGTGGATGAACCTGTGGATGAAGCTGAAGTCACAGACACTAGCGGGCAGTGTTCAGAAATAAAGCCAGACGTAGTTCCTAGAAACTGGGAGGTCCACGTTGAGGAAAACCTACAAACAATCTCAAGCCAAAAGGCAGTTTCCTTTGAGAAAACCCCTTCTGTTAGTGCTGCAGAGGCAAAGTTAGATGCAAGTGAAAAGCCAGGCTCTAGGCGCTCACTTCAAGTGGAAACTAGAGATTCAACACTCAAAGTAAGATTTCCAGACGAGTTACAACCCCAGTCGTCTGGTCCAGAAAAAACTAGCAAGCAACTTTATTATGAGAAATCACAAGTTCCTGGGATTGTAAAAAACATTAAAAGCTCAGAAAGACCTCAGTCAAGACTTGGCTCTAGTTCAGCCAACACATTGTTTAATGCAGCTAAAGGCATGGCCGATATAGTCTCAAAGCACTCGCAGAGTTTTGTAGGAAGTTATGAGTCCATCACAGAGCAATCCCAAAGACCAGCTTCTCAGGGCAGCAGGACCAATAATATTGCATCACGAATCTGTCAAGCCCCTGTACCATTCTTAAAGAAATCTTTAAGCATAGGCCCGTGTAGAACCCTTTCAGGTATGGGACCACCTCGACCTTTCTTAAAGAAATCCATCAGCTTAGGTTCCCAGAAATGGGAACACTTTGAGAGCCCAAGGACATATATCTCAGAGAAATGTTACTGGGATGAGTTCCCAAACCCTGATGTCAGGGTCAAGTCCTATAGCTTGGGTCGCACTCCGTCTTCCTTCTCCAGACCAGGCCCCTCCTGGAGGGAGTATGTCCCATTCAGGCGCCCCAGCATTGGAAGCTTGGAGGGGCCTCACCACGCCCAAAGATCTTTAGCTAGCCCTTCCTACCTCACTCCTTCTATGTACCCACCCAGACAGATGTCAATCTCCAGTAGACTGGAACCCTCCGATCCACGACGACAGGCCACTGTTTTTCTCGAGTGCTCCAGGTGGCCTGCCTCTTATCAAGAAACCCTGCGGTCTGCTCAGCATAAGTATATCCCCATGCCTTCCTCCATCCCTGTATCCCAGTATCAGCACAGGCTAGGCTCCAGAGGGGACAGTGTGAGACCCATGGACCCCAGGAGGGGCCCACCCAGGTCCTACCTGCCCAGGGGTAACAGCTGGCCCTCGCCCTACCAGGCCCCCTTCCCACCAAGGGAGCTAGATAGTCACAGAGAGACAGAGAGGATGTTGGGGAGGGCAGGGGAGACTGAGATCCGGGAGGGCAGAGAGGGAGGGAGGGCCAGTTATGCCAGCCAAAGCAGTGGCAGAGGTAGTGCCGGTTTCCTCCGTCAATCCCTGTCCATTACCCCAACCCTCCTCAGCTCCCCCGAAACCACAGAGGAGAGTGAGCGACACAGAGCTGACATGGAGCTTCGTGAGAGGAGAGCAAAAAGGTGAAACACCACCACACCTGGCCAGTATCAACAAACACACTGGAGTGTCCACTTGGCAGATGGATTTATGGATGTTGCCAACATGTCTGATTTGTTGTTTTGGGTTTTTTTTTTTCAGTTATTTATTTATATTGTCATTGCTGTTGCCTGACCACTTGTTTTGTATGTCTGTCATTAGACGGAACGCATCAGTAGATGAGAGTTATGAGTGGGACTCTGCTGATGCCTGTGTGGACTCGGAAGTCCTGGAGGCCATGAAGTTCGATCGGTCACAAAACTGTGCGGGGAAGGTGAGGGGGGAGCACAGATTTGATCGAGCTCACTCGACCGGTGGCCTCCAGGACCGTCAAAAGAGAGGTGAGAACGGAGGTTCTTTTTTCCCCGCGCTCGTTTTTTGTACGCATCATGTTTTCATGCCGCATGTATTCTCAGCGAGCGCATCGCTTCTCGGTGTTGCATGTGTTCATCTTGTGCCCTTGTGCTGTGGTTTGACTGGCGAGTGTAACACGTGACGTGCCTATCCGTGCACCTCCTCTCCCCTGCCGCCCTTCCCAGGCCCATCTCCCTCAGTCAGCCCGCCAGCTTCCAACCCGCTCCGTTGCCAGTACGGCCGCTCCCTAAGTGAGGCGCGCTTCAACGCTCTTCGCCTCGAGTACCGAGAGTACAGGCGGGCTCAGGAATCGCCGGGTTCGCGCGGGCCCCGCTTCACCCCCGGCCCCGATTCAGACTCTGACTCCAACTCGGCACTGCTCTAGCGGCTTACCTTGGTCCGTTTACTCTGCCTGCCCTCTCTCAAAACCCTCTGACCCTGTTTTCACCTCTCACCTCTGTCTTCACCTTGCCTGCTTCCCCTTCTTCCTGCCTGCCACTCTTATCATTCATGTGAAGTCACTTTGTGAATGCTGCGTAAAGCTTATGACACCACAAAGCTACTTTTGTCCTTTTAGTTTGCGTAGTTGCATAATTTGTTTTCCGTCCAACGGGCGTTTTCTAATGGTGTGTTGCTCTCTCTTTTACAGGTATTTCTGAGAAAGAAACCAAATAGCCATTTTTTTAAACGCACAGAAGACAGCACTGTGGTCCTGGACAAACGGTTTCACCTCAACAGAGCTTTTTGTCATATTGACACACCTCATTTTTATCTCCCGATAGACATTTTCTCTATTTTATACTTTTTTTATGTAAAACTTTATTTGATCCTCTGTTACAACAGACTAAAGTTGAACCATTTGAAAGAGACAATTTCTGTTTGCTTCATGCCATCAACTATCCACAGACTAGTACTAAGTTGTCCTGACATCATCGATGGTACTTGTAATTTGAATGAAAGTGTTCAGATTCTGGATATTCATTTTCTATGTATTTTTCCCCCTGGCTATGGATGGTGAATCTGAGAATTGGGATTATTTATTTTTCAAAGAAGCAGGTACAATTGTATGCAGGGGCTTTTGGTCTACCGTGACAATCAGATACAGCGAGCCCCATTTAAGTCAAGCTCACACCCTTGACTAACATCTGTAGTCGTAGAGTTGCGTGCTTTCTAAAAGCACTCGAATGCTATGTAGTGTGCTTGGCACCTGGGATCCAAGTTCTGTGTGAAATGTTACCATGTGTTCATATAGTGAGACCTAAAGACTCCTTTTACATGATTAAGTGAAACGGTTGTTTTTCACGCATTGGTATAAAAATGTTTTTTCCAAATGACTTCAACTGTCTCTAATGAACAGTAATTGAACATGTAGTTCATTACTCCATAAGTCAATCAACTGAAATTAAATAGAAAGATGTATTTTTCCTTACTTTGTTTTACCTGATTTTAGATTCCTCAAATAATTTCTATTTGATCTAGTAGTAACTGTTAACATACTATTCATATTTCCCATTCATACTTTTAAAACTGAATTAATCGCTTAATATATCATCCCAGCATTCTCTGTTCAAAGTATGTACAAATGTTTATACCCACCCCAACCTTAATGAACTCAATACATTAGTAAATGTTTTATCAGTTCATCATAAGAGAAAATGGTACTTGAGTCCACCTGAACTGGTAAAACCTTGCCTGTAAAATTCCATCACAAATTATAAAATTTGAAAAGCGAATATACTTTTTGAAACATTATTTTGCCTTACCTTTAACTCAAGTGTCACAAATACACTTGTTAATTTGTCATAGATAGGTTAACCTCACAAGATACATTTCTACTAAGAGGCTATATTCTGTTCATTCATACCTTGTTATGTTCTGCGGGCACGATTGAGGATTTATTAAGGATTTCTGTGTATTTATTAAGATGGGTTATGATATGCAACAATGTTTACAATTCACATTATTGGTGTGAAGACAACACTGTGAATATTTCATTAAGTTGACTTCTAATTCTTTGTTTGAATTGCAAGTCTCTCAAAATTATTGATTTTATGCCCATTAGCCTACTGATTTTCTTTCTGTAAAATGACAACAATTGTACTTTACCTGTTGAACTGTTTTACAGTGAACAGGAGAGATTGGGAGATCAGTAAATCATTTTTTTTTTAGCTATGCTTTGAAAAGAATCAACACTTGTATAATAGATACTTAAATAATCGAGCTGAACATTTTCATATGGAGTGAGTATGTATTTCTAATGATGGTTTTGGATGTTTTGTACAAACTGAAAATTTTTATATCTTGTCACCTGGTTGTTTTTTGTCATTTTTATATGTTTGTAATGAATAAATTGATTTATTCTGAAGATATTGAGAGATACTGTCATATATGTGGGTGTCTTGATGAAAGTAATGTCACATGTTTATAACAATAGTCATTTTACAATTCAAAACCTTACAGAAGCATGTTATATTTGAATCTCGACTCTTCTGCGTCAAAAATCAACTTAATTCCAATTTGTTACTACATTTTATTTATCTGACATACGGACATACACCGAACAGAAATTTCAATGACCAGTTGACAATCATGTCACCGTGACAATCAATTTACTTTTTAACCAAAGTGTTTACATCTTATTCATCACATCAGAGAGACGTGTATGTCAATCTCAACTTTATTTGCGAGCAGCAAATTCTTTCTATTCTTTATCTTTTCTTTATCCGGGCTTATTAACTCATTTGGTTGACATGCGCATGACATGTTTGACCATATTGCCGATGCCGTCAAATATATAATGGTAGTGCTGCTCTGTCTCCCACATGAACGTAGGAGTGCTGACCACTTTGTTCTTCTCGTCCACGTAGACTTCGTGATGCAACGACAGTCAAGGCCAATGGCGGAATGATGACGTCAGCGCAAAGAAACAAGACAGTGACAGAGCGCGCATTGTCATGTAAATCGTGCATCTAACTAACATATATGGCAAAAAAAAAAGCGATCTTTCAAAGGATATGTATGGCTCACGGACGGTGTGGCGTGCGCCCATGCTCTTTACAGCTTGCACCATGTGTGTGTGAGGCCAGTTCCCCCAGCGACTGGTGTCGTCCTGCTCGTGGCCCATGGTCACCTCGATGCCGGGCAGGACGCGACACGCCAGCACGGGAGCCATGCTGGCTAGACTGGAACAAGGGGGTCAGGAAAGGAAAGGTCAGCTTTTTTCTAACCAGAGATGAGAGATTCGAGACCGGTCGCGTCGCAGGAGTATTTTGCCGTTCTAGTATCTGTCGTGAGAAATTCTGACTATATACAGTATTTGCTTACATATTATCACATATTAGAGAAATTGCAATTACTATTGCCAGTCTCCCAATTTCAAAGCAAGTATTTATAAACGTTAACTTCAATTGAATTGCAATAAGCTTAATATTGGATTATTTACTCGTCATATGCAATAACTCCATAAAGTTTGTGGCCCTTTTCCCTGAAAAGACTCGTCCCGTGATAAAATACCAATTCTTACATCTCAATAGGATTTTAGGAAAATGAACTATGCTAGTACGGTTTAGAATAAATGAATGACTCTGTGATAGTACAGTTTAGAATAAATGAATGACTCTGTGATAGTACAGTTTAGAATAAATGAATGACTCTGTGATAGTACAGTTTAGAATAAATGAATGACTCTGTGATAGGTTAATAGGATAATCAGGCACCTGCACAGGGTGCTTTGCAGAACATGAAAATATCTCTGCCATATGCAGTGAGGTTCCAGTCAGTAAGATCTTACTTTGATCATTACAGAGCTTCCTGTGAGACAGGCACTGATGTGGTGCACATGGCGCTGTAACTTCACAGGAAGTGGAGACCAATATTTTCCTGAAGTTCTTTGCGTCTGAGATCTAAAGAAGCTGTTGAAAGCCAAAATATCTGATCTCTTTTCTTCCTTACCAAAAATATCGCTTGCTGGATTGCCCACAAGCTTAGATTTACAGATGTTATAACAAATAATGATATTTAATGAAACACAGATGCTATAATTATGCTCATACTTGCCATTTATTGAAGGTTTCATGCATACAATATTACAGACCATCGCAACTTGTAGTCTACATAAGGCACTAAGGTGTCATTTTCTAGGCACTAACAGCATTTACACTGCAAAAAAGTTGTTCATCCTAATATATTGTTTAATGTAGCACTTGAGCAGTGAAGCTGCCATTGTGCTGGACATTTTAGAATAGAGCATACTTACTTTGCAGGGAATAACAAAAATGAATAAACTGACTTTCAGTGCACAACAGAGTACCTTGGGCGTCAGGTACCTCAACAGGTACGTGCATTTGGAGAAGGACCTTGGGATAATCCCTTTTATGATGAAATTCACCATAAATTTCATGACCCTGGGCAGATATACAAGCAAATATACAAGCCTAATACCACTGTTCTCCCACTGCAATGCTTCAAATTCTGCAGGGTAATAAATGGTCACAACACTGTCAAAGTGTTACTGTACGACCTGAAGAATGATGGAGGAGGGTACAGTGTTTTTTGACTGGTACAGTAACTCAGGACCTGGACCTCTAGTCAATCATAGTGTCATTCATGTATTCCACACTAATAAAGTACCATCAGATAGAGTCCATCCTGCAGCATAGAATTAAATCCATCCTGCATCTGAAATCTCATTGATATTGTCACTACAGTAGACTGCATCGCGCTTTCCTGTAGATGTTGTCCCCGCAAAAGGTCTTTGACGCAGTCGGTCCTAGCATTTGTCCATCACATCTCTCTGATAACTAGTCTTATACACACTAAGGAATGTTAAATTGATCAATTAAATTACTGTCCACCCTTACAGTATTTCTTTTTCTTTATCTATTGCTAGGCTATAAAAAGGAATTGGGCTAACAAGCTCTGCTCCCTTTGCTTAGAACTCATTGCCAACTAGTTAAACTGACAGAGCCGGCCTTAGTGAGTTTAAGATAAGTATGAAGGCTCTTGTGTCCACCTCAGCAAGGAGATGATGGAGCTTTGTTTAGCAAAGATCTATTCAGGCTTGACCCTTGATCTTGCAGTACTGCTATTGGATTTCTGCCTTTACCTTGAGTGCTCATATTGAGGCTTTCTCATTTTGGATTTTTGGTCTTTTGAAATTTTCAGTTGGACTACTTGGGTAAAAAAAAGGCTAAATATACAAATAAATAATTTCTAGCCATATATAAATGGAAAATATCAAGAGTTTGATTATTCACACAGTTATGCCATATGCAAGATATGGGACCCCATATTGATTGATTATTTTACTTATTTTAATTTAGTTCATTTTTCCCACTACTTAAGCTCTGGTGGAATTGAGGAATACAAAACGAATTTCTTCAAATTTGTTAACATGAACAAATGTATAGTCAGACTAAATGGCAGTTTATACTAATTCTACCTCATATTCATCATTTGATCCAAAATGCATATTTTATGTGAATGATTGTGCAGTCAAAAGAAGTAGCATTGACTATACTTCAGTAAGAACCTACTGTACATTTGCTACACAAAGAATGGCTAGTCATTGGGCAATACATACCCAATGGGCTTGCGTGAACGGTGGAAGTCCTTAAGGACCCTCTCCACATCGTTTTGGAGCTTGCAGTCTTTGCCATCCTTCGTAAAGGTGGAGCTGAAGAGTAGAGAGGTATTGTCTTAAAGTAGTACTGCTGCTTCTTCCTCTGTGGTATTGCGCTGCGCTGCACTGCACTGTTTAGTATTATATTCTATTCCAGTCTATTTTATGCTCGTATATTGATTTTCTCTTACAACCTCTAAGTGTCTACTTCAGATTCCACACTGTTCCTCACAGATTGTTAGTGATGCCATATCCTCCAGGAAAGATAACAGCGTCGAAGCTGTTGACATCCAGCTTGGACAGGTCTTGCATTTGCATCGTTCCCTGGCCATGACTGAAACGAGCCGACTCCACCATCATGCTCCTATGTAATGGCCAAAAATAATCATAAATACTATCTTGCGTAATTAGTCAGGTCAGATGTACAGTATAAACATCAACATCAACAACCCTTTGGACTGATCTGTAAACCTTCTTTCCATTTGAAAGTGTGTTAGGTTTCCTAACAAGCATACCGGTTCTCTCCAGAGGCAGGTTTCTTTTTCATGTGGTCCATCACATGCATCTGCTGTTGGTTGGGTGCGAACATCTGAAAGCGCGCACCATTGCGGCTCAGATGATACATAGCGCTGAAGAAAAAGTTGCGAGTTATATCTCTGTATGACACTGTAGAATAAACTGAAATTCCCTTTCTGAGGTCAGCAGGTATGTACTCACTATACTGCCTCATGGACATCAGTACCATCCCACCAGCCACATCCTGAGAACACCTGAAGTGAGGGTTCGAGGGAACGATTCACACATCAACACTGACAACCCTCCGCTAATTATAGAGTTGTCTACAACCACATTAATATATTTTGTACCTTTTTTTGCCCGAGCCTGTATCCCACTTACCACTGCAACATTGGTATTTCCCCAGTTGCCATAGTCTCCGTGGTGCACAAAGCAGACAGGCTGACGAGAAAGAGTAGCCAATGTTTGCTTAGAAAGCCGAGCCCTGGTTGCTAGCATGGTTTAGCTTTGAGCTGTCACCGTCTTCTAAAAGAAATCTTACTTCACGAGCCTGGAAAGACTTTCAATCACTGCAGTATTGTGTCTGCTGAGGTTGTATTTATACTATGAAAGTCTCGCTGAGCGACGTCACATCATAAGCCCTATTCTTTTCCTTAATGCCTCCTCCCTGTTAATACCTCTTTTTTTTCATCTGATTAACTTTAAGTCTACACTACCAACGCAACTCTACAGCTTGCCAACTGTCAAACCGTGGACTGCTTGAACCCAGGAAATGTCGGTGGCCACAGAACTCATCACAAATGTTCGGCTTTCAAAATATATTGAAATATAACATGTCGAGGACATATGCCATAACTTTCAAAGCGGTTGCCTGTTGTTGCCTGCGTTGCCAACCTACATCTGCATAGTGTTAAATGAAAAAACGTCTGGGAAATAGTGTTCATGTGTCAGAACATAAGTGGAAGTAAAGTCTTTGAACTGTATAAGACATGCCCTTTAAAGTCTATTAAGTTGTAAGGCTCTTACTTGCTGTAAAGCCGGGTGGCGTCTACAATGTTTAGACACTAAACCTTGAAATATCCTAGTTAGACGGAAGTGTCAAAGTCTATATACTCTGTGTCTTGGATCCAAACTGCTTCTCTTACCAATTGTGCCACGTGCTGTAAGGCAAATGTTATCGAGCACAGAAGTATGGAAAATTCCAATCCCTCAATTTCAAATTCTAGCCACAAATGACAAATGCAATGGCAAGATTGGGCATTTCTTTTTATTATGACCACTGTTATGTATGAACAGTCAACCATATTTTACATAACATCTTTACATACTGAAGAAAGTATAGCAACAATTTGAGAAACAAAATGCAGAAATGGCTTCAACAGAACAATGTCACCTACTAGATTCGCTACATTAGAAATCACAATTTTCAGCCTTGGCTGGTACCCAACTTGAGCTGCTCATGGAGGATACTGCCAAAGGGATCAAATTTGACAAATGGGATAGAACTCATGCATTAAAAAAAACCCACATACTTCAACCATCACACAGGGTAATCACAGAATACAAATAGTTTGTCAGCCAAACAGATGAACCTGACAAGACCAATGTCGTGGTGAGATTCCTTCTGTTCAATGTTGCCCTTATTGTTGTAAAACATAAAAAAAAAACATCTTCCTGTTTTTTTTCCATGGGCATCAACTTTCATATGCTGTAGTAAAGACACAAGACATGGCTTTATCTTTTTTTAAAACACCATGACAGCCTGCCTCAGATTATCAGAAATATCTGTTTATTTCCTCGTGCCATTCCAAATACAGATGTGTTTGATTAAATCAAAATATATATAAAATAACATGTCTACACAGCAAAGAAAGGAAAATTAGACATACATCACTAGGGACAACCAATTAATAAATAAAAGTCAATTTGATATTATAAAAATGAAATGTCTAAAACAATCTTCTCAGTGTATTTCTACATTGTTGATGTTTCAGCAAAATTAAATCATATACACATGGCCGGTATATATATATAAAAAAAATTGTTCATATGAATTATGCCTAATGATGTTCAATGCATGTCCAACAAGGAGCAATACAACTGGTGACAGCCCAACTTCAAAAGTTAACATTAAAGAGACTGTGTCCCCATTCCATCATTTACTTGTGATGACCCATGTTGAAACAGAACTCCATTTAGTTTGCTTTACATGTACGGATCAAATCCTAAGAGCCATTTACATGCAAATCACTAAAAGCTTCAGTGGTGAAAGTAAGAACTGACTCCCAAATTTCTGCCATCACTAACGTTTTCATGCACCCAAGCACCGACAATCAAGGAACATGTGCATTTCTTGTACACACTGTGTTCATTATGGAAAAGAGAGTATTTGCGAAGGTATCCACTTGAGAAAGAGTTACTGAATCACACATCTTTATGTGTATGCATTTGATGAGGCCGGCAGCAGTGCTCATAGAGAAGCATGTGTAGAAACAAGGCCAGTCTGGCTACATCAGGGCGTGTAGGCAGGTGGCGGCTGAAATTGATTTGCAATGTCATAATCGGCAGGATATGTTTCGCTGCTCTCCTCCATCTCCGAAAGCAATTCTAAAGCCTGCTCCTCCTCCTCGGTGGGGTAGTGGCGCAGCAGGTTTGCAGCTGTGGCGAGAATGGAGGCTCCGCCGGCTCCTGCCACCAGGTAGAAGCTGATGGCGAATGTGACGTAGATGAGAGAGCCGTGGTACTTTTTGTGCTGCTGCTGTAGTGACAGAATGAGTTCGGAGGCCCAGTAGCAGAAGCCTATCACCGTGGCACACTGCAGCACTGATGACGAAGAGATGAACAGGGAAAACGCTTGTTTACGCATTCATTGGCTGATTCAGACATAGTCATATTTAAATTAAATAGTACAAATTACCCTCTTAACTTAACTTTGACTGCGTATTTTACTATTTCTGTGGATCACCCTGAAGATATCATAGAAGCATACCTGTGAGAATGTGGGCAAATGCATATCTGCGTGTGATCTTGAGAGCGGGATGTTTGGGTCCGAACACATCCAAGAGGAAGGCGGTCAGACTGCATAGGATGCCCAGGAAGCAGAAGGCAGCGATCACCCTCAGCAACAAGATGGTCTGGGGGTTCACGCAATAATCTAAAAAGGACAGAGTGACAACACAACAAAGCATAGTAAAAAAAAAAAATAATCGTATTCGTTTACCGAACTGGTTTCGGTTTCTGGTCTTGGACAAAGGGCTGTTTTTCCTCACCGTCCAGAAGCTTGGGGTCAATGTACCCCAGCACGTCTGCGACTCCCAGCTCTTGTCTGGGACAGGCGCCCCCATGAACCCGGAGCCAGGCTGGTTCCGCCAAGGCCGTGCAGAGGGCTGTGATGGAGAGAGCTCCAGGGAGGGCGGACGCCAGGCTCCGCTCCGGCTGCTTGGGCAGAGAGCTGCCTCCTCTCCTTCTCCGGCCTCCGGGGACAGTGGAACCCGGCGGTGCGTACATCGTCATCCGACTCGTTTATCGTCCCGTCGTTATGATCTCCCGTGTCGCTAGAGACAAGGTTAATGTGAAACCTCTAAAAAGTCAACGTTACCAAAAAAAAGGTCAGCGATCTGACAATACGAAGCCTGTCAAAATGATCTTACCGGGGACTGCGGATGGATGACAGACAAGACAGTTTACGCTACCGTCGGTGATGTTAATGTATCTACTCGATAAACTGGTAGACAGATGGACACTGGTCAGACGGCCTTCAGGCCCGCTGTGTTGTTGTTAGCTTACTAAGATAACGTTAGCTGGCAAAATCTACCAACGTTAGTTTTCTCTCATACAAAAAACCTACTCACTTTAAAAAACAACAACAACAAAGTGAGCTAATATCTAAAATAACTCTAGCTAGTAACCCTGGGACAGAGGTCCAGTGATTTGGTAGAAACAAAAACAAAGAGAAACAAAAACAAAAGACAGCTTACTGGCTTCCTGTAAAATATTTTCTTCCTTGTTCAAGCCATTCTTCTTCGTGGCTTCCGCAAACCACCGACTAAAGAGAACAGTGATCAGTGCTTCCATCTACTGGAGGTTTTTTACAAGAACAGAACAACACACCGCATTGGAAACATGCTTACAGGAAACATGGCAAACTAACTTTAGACTCATATTAAATCTCTATGTATTATATGGCAAATACTACATTCAGAAATGTAAATGGGAAAAAAAAACTTTCAACAATTTAAAATGCAAATTGTGCATTATATTGAAACTTTACATGGTCTGAAAAACCGTAAAGAAAAGAAAACTATACATTATTGTAAAACCTTGATATTTTTCCTCATTTGTTAACAGTTACATTATAGCCATGAGCTAGTTTTTATTACAAAATAATAATGTTAGACTCATCCCAAGCGACAGGGGGCAGTAATGACGAAGTGGCGACGTCACTTGTGACAGTTAGAATTAGAGCCAAGTGAAGGAAGTTAGTTAAACGTAGGCTACCTCTGAATCTATCAAACGCAAAAGTAAGTAATGCAACTAGTCTCTTGTGAATCTCATTTTGTCAAGCGGGTGTATATTGTTGCTGTAATTTCCTACGTCTAACTATACGAAATTATTCTGTTGTTTTGCATCTTTGGTGGCAGGACATTGTGGCGTACATTCAGTCAGATATCGTTGGATAACAGAACGTCGTAGATATGAAAGACGTGCTCGTCCTGGTCGAGAAGTTCAGCGCGCACCCGGACTCTCGTTGCTGGTACGTCGCCTGGAACCCCGCGGGCACGCTCATGGCCTCCTGCGGGGGCGACCGCGCCATCCGGATATGGGGAAGAGAAGGTGAGCGAATGAACAACATGTAACTAATCCAAGAAGAAATAACACTGATGCTAAGTGTGTCCCCTCTAGTAACTGAACTTTGGCACTGTCAAGGGGCTCAGCGTGGCTCAGGAGATAGAGCGGGTCGTCTTGTAATCGGAAGGTTGCTGGTTCGATCCCCCGGCTCCTCCAGAGAGCTTGTTCACCCATGAGCTTGTTGAAGTGTCCTTGAGCAAGACACTGAACCTCTAACCCGCTCCTGATGAGCAGGTTGGCACCTTGCAGGGGAAGCCTCTGCCATCAGTGTATGAATGTTTGTGTGAATGGGTGAATGTGAGGCAGGTATTGTAAAGCGCTTTGAGTGGTCGGTAGACTGGAAAAGCGCTATATAAATCCTAGTCCATTTACCAATGAATAATGCACCCTTTCTCTTTTCCTTTCTTTTTTTTTAGACAGCTCTTGGAAATGCAAGGGTGTGCTGCAGGATGGACACCAGCGCACTGTGAGAAAGGTGGCATGGTCAAACTGTGGGAACTACCTCGCCTCGGCCAGCTTTGATGCAACGACGAGTATCTGGAAAAAGAAGGATGGTGAATTTGAGGTCAGCAACGTTTAATCTGCAGTTTAATCGGCAAGCTTCACATGCAGGAAAATGGCTCCGCTTGTTTGGATTTTACTTAGAATGGCACCTGTCTTCCAGTGTTTGACTGTTTTGGAAGGACACGAAAACGAGGTGAAATGTGTGGCCTGGGCGCCTTCGGGAAATCTGCTCGCCACATGTAGCCGAGACAAGAGTGTCTGGGTTTGGGAAGGTCAGTGTTAACTGTGTCACCACCGCATTTTTTATGCGACACAGAAAGAGGTTAGCTGTCATTCACCTTTGTTTATCCTGTTAAAAGAGACCTACCTGTTTAACCCAGAATGTATATGAAAATCTCTTCATTTCTCTCACAGTGGATGAGGAGGATGAATATGAGTGTGTTACTGTAGTGAACTCTCACACACAAGATGTCAAGCATGTTGTGTGGCACCCTACACAGGAGGTAAATTACAGCCTACTCCACACACCTGTTTGGCCTCACCATTATTCTCTTATATTATATTTAGTGTTACCTCTCTATGTATGTATTCCTTACCTAACTCTTATGTCTCCCTGCAGCTTCTGGCCTCAGCCAGCTACGACAACAACATTTGTATTTATAAGGAAGAGGACGATGACTGGGAGTGCAAGGCCACCTTGGAAGGACACACATCCACGGTCTGGAGTCTGTCCTTTGACCCCAGTGGACAGAGAATGGCCTCCTGCAGTGATGACCGCACAGTGAAGATCTGGAAGGAGTGTGAGAATGAAGGTGGCCAGAGTGAGCTAATATTTTGCAATATTCTGTGTGGATAGGTGCTCAGAGAGAGACTGGTAACAGTATTTAATCTTGTTGTTTACTTTATGTCTGCCAAACAGGTGAAAAGTCTTGGAAGTGTGTTTGCACTCTGTCAGGGTTCCATGAACGGGCTGTGTACGATGTCGCTTGGTAAGAACCATCTCCTCTTGAATAGGTGTTCTGATGATTTCTGTATATGGTCATAATGCATTCTCAAGGCTGTTTTCCAATCAGCAGGGATCACTGTGTGGTATATTTTTATAGAAAATATATCACAAAATATTATTTCATATTAGCAGTTTGATACTCTCATTTTCCTGCACTATGACCTTCACAGGTCCTCACTGGCCTGACTTTATTTCACCTTCATTAACCTCAAATCCTCATGCTGGTTTGTGTTCAGGTGTCGGCTAACTGGTGCCCTGGCAACAGCCTGCGGCGATGACTGCGTGCGTGTGTTTAAAGAGGATGAGACAGCCGATCCAGACCAGCCCATATTCTCTCTGGCTGCCCGTGTAGCAAAAGCCCACGTCCAGGACGTCAACTGTGTAAGCTGGAATCCAAAGGAGGCAGGGCTCCTGGTCTCCTGCAGCGACGATGGAGACATTGCAGTCTGGAGATACCAGGAAGAGCCCTGAACACGTGATCAGCTTGACTGGCCTCCCGTTACTGAAGACTCAGTGTTCAGCGTCGCAGGTTGCATTGAAGTTGGGACACATGTTAACATTGTTAATTCACTCTCACTCATTAAAGCTGATCATAACTTTGGTAGGGTCAGGCTTCATATTATGGCACATTAGGTCATAATCACCAGTGAAAACGTCACCTGTAGGCTCTCATGTCAGTTTGCCTCTAAAATGATTATGCTCACAAAGCAAAGCTGTGTTCTCTTCTGTGGGCATCCATGTTTTTCCTAACAATGCATTTGATAATTTTATGCCATTTCATGATAAATGTTTAAATAAAGTTATTAGTTTAAATAAATCAGACCATCCTGTTCTTTACCATACCAATCTTTACGATTTCTTGCTTCACTGTAATAAGCATTTATGCTTTTTAAGCATTTAAAAATACAGAACTTTGATTATTTTTATTGGAAAAAATATCCATAACATCATACTAAAAATCTCTAGACCAATCCAAGAATTATGTTTCATAACAAAGCAATTAAAGTCCATGACAGTAAGGTCTCAACATTTTAAACCCAATCTGGAATTGGAGTAAAGCATCTCTACATTTGTTCATTTTATTGGGTTAACAAACATGCTAAATATGGGCTTAGATGTTTTTACTTGCAAACAGCTCTGTATTCTGAGTTACATTAGGAGCTGAAGATTGCAAATACTTCATATCACTGGTCCACTCTTAAAAATTCAGTATGGAGTCAATACTGAAACTCAAATCCCAAATTGGGGCTTAAATGCCACTTGTTTACTACAGTTATAAGCAGACTATTTCCATGACACGTCTGTTTACATGAACGTGACAATACATCCTGTACATCATAATTCTGGACTGGTGTACATCAGACACACGTGATCTAAACTAAGAAACAACTTTACTTTAAAAAAAAAAACAAAAAAAAACAACTGACGTAATTCTTACGACCAGAGAAAATAATGGCTTCAAGACAAAGATAAGTGAAGTGAATCTGGCTCAATATCTACAGTGAGAACACCTGCTGATCCCACACCAGACTGAAAAAAGGTGTTGGAGGCTACAATGATCTCTGGTTTCCGGTCACTGATTAGTCGGAATCACTGTCTCCATCGCTCTCAGCCTCCTTCACATCCACGCTAAACTTGTATTCCTGGTCACAACCCATGTAGGCGTCACTCATAAAGTACAGTGTGTAGTTGTGAACGCCCATCACTGGTGCAACAAAGTCCAGCTTGACCTGCAGAAGAGAGATGTAATCGATAAACATGATTAGGCTCCGATTGGTTTTGATGCATTTTAAACGACGTGATATAGCACATTTTTCACAGCCGTTGATTCAAGTTGAATCGTTTTAATTCGGGGCGACCCACTGACCTTTGCTTTCTGTTGAAGTGTCAGCCTTTTGATAGAGATGAGGCTATTGGACTTGGGGTCACCGATCACCACCCACCAACCCTCCTCACGTTTCTGGAAAACAACGCAGACAATTTCCGTGACAGTGCCATTAAACGTAATATTGAAATACAATTATAGATACTCGAGCTAGAACTCAAAGATACTTGATGCATACCTGGGGGAAGAGAGGTGCAATAACAGGTCCGGTCACTTCCTCCTCTCTCTCTAGTTGAACCAGGACCAGAACAGGACCGCCACTGTAAACGGAGAAATGTTTATACTTTGCGTTAAAACACAGCCCATATCCACACTGTCAACCAATGTCAATGCTGCTGACAGAATCCATTCAAAGTACCTCTTGATGTTTTCCTTCTCTGCCACCTCATATGACAATTCGATGTTGGGGTAGCGGTTGCAGAAGCGAGCCACGTCAGCCATCTGGGCGTCTGAGAGCTGCAGCAGGCCACTCCGATCTTCGTCCTCCATCTCCATGATGTCAAAGATACTCTCCACACCCTAATGAAGAGAGGGACAGTCAGTTTCAAAGAGTCAAGACCTATAGTTTTATATACTGTAGCAAAAGCAGGCTAGCAGGCTACATGTTGGTCCGAGACAAATTTAGACTACGTAAACCAAATTGACTAACGTATCTAATCCTTCAAGAGACCAAAATATGGCAAGAATTTATATATTTGTAATGCAATCATAACGAGAGGCTGTTGACATCTCAGTTGCACACCGATTAACGCATTCAACATAATGAAGAATTATTACCTTGTCTGTGCAGCGCTTAATGTGCTCAGAAGTAAAGAAGGGCAATTGTTTGAGGTAGGAGTCCTTAGACCACATAGCCTGGGTGACCATTTGGGCCAGCTCCATAGCTGCCAGTGCAGGACTCAGCCAGCCATTACTGGACAGCACATCCACACAGGCCTGGATCAGACGAACCGCCTGCAAATAAGCACAGTGACACGGGTTAACAACGTGACCCGGGATCCCAAAATCAATAGTCCCCGTGTATGGTTTGTTTGTGTCGGGGGAAGGTCCTCACCTTGCTCAGGATGTCCTCGGTGTCAGACTGGAGCTCAGCGCTCAGCTGCATCCTGGACAGATGGGCCTGCAGCAGCAGGTTGGTCTTCACGTGGGGATCGTTGAACTTGGGGTTGTTCAGTTTATGGGGCACTTTCTGGGCCAGCTGAAAAGAGTCGAACAACAAAAATGAATTTCGTGTTGATCGACTAGCAGTGTAAGGGTGCCATGTATTGGATTTATGTGAATGCAATGCGGTAGGATGGCGTTCATATTGCAGTTACGTCGGCGTAGTGCGTGTACCTGTCGGAGTAGCGCGTCCTCGTGGTGTCTGATGGGAATGTTCTTGTACTCCGCTGCGTTGGAGATGATCTCGATCAACCCGCGGATCTTTGTCTTGGCGTTCAGGGACATGCTAAACAACTCTGCCAGACACAACAGGAAACAAACTCAGTTTACGCGTGAACAGGTGGCGTGCGGAAATGTTCGTTCTGTGATGAGAACGCGAGATCGAGAATGCACAAACCGATGGTGGTGTAGTTGATGTAATAGTAGGCGGCGATCATGCCCAAGTTGAGGGGAGCCACATCCATCTCGTCCTCAATGCTGATGCACTTGGACTGCTCCAGGTCATGCAGTGTGTTCTCCACCAGCTCTGACAGGTGGTCCGACAGGTGACGATGGGACATGCCTGAAGAGTAGAGAGAAAGAGAAAGGAAGATAGGAGTCGTCATCAATCAGGCGAAGCGTTTCACAAAATGCTACACGTGTCGAATGTCTAACAACCACCATCTGGTCCACTCTGAGGTCGCCCCAGGGTCAATAAGACACCATTTTGTCTTTACTTGTTAAGCTTTATATCTGAGAGAGTGCATGGTGGCTTACCCTGCAGGTTGTAGTAGTTGGGGTTCTGGGTCATGCGGCGGTAGAGGAACGTCCAGGTCAGATAGTCCACGGCGTCCTGCTTGTTCTCCACCGTCTTGGTGACAATCTCAGCGTTGAAGTGGTCGTGGAGACAGTGGTCCAGGTGAGACTCCACCGGCAGCGGCTCATACAGGAACTTCTTGAAGAAATCCTGTCAGGAAGGGGGAATTAAACTATTATGGTTTGTTCTGGCTCGCAATTGTATCTTTTGAAGACAAGATCCTGGTTAGAAATGGAAAGAAACAGAGGGGTAAAGGGGGCGTTCGCTACCTTCTTGGAGCCCTGACACATGATGACGCATCGTCCCTCATCGTCCAGCATGGGCCTGTTGGCCTTACCCACCATCTGGAGGACATCATAGATGGGATAGTCCACATACCTGCACACAAACAAGGAGAATGTGACCAACACAATATGTACAACACATTCTTATATACAGTGAGCCCCCATCGAATCGGACGTTAGCGTAAATATGGGCTTACGCGTGGATTTTGCCGTTGTAGTACTGGGTGTCCATGACAATGACAAGGTGTGCAGAGATATTGGTGCCCCAGCAGAGGGAACGGGAGGCCACCACCACCTGAACAGCACCTGTTGGGGAGGAAGGAGAGAGGACCAGAGAGGTAGGACGTCAGATACGATCATTGGCCACCACACTTTTAGAGACCACCGAGCTGCAGGTGCAGAAGGTTGGCAGTCATACCCGAGTTGAAGAGCTGCTCCACTATTTTGCGTTCGGTGGTGGAGAGTCCCTCGTGCAGGTAGCCCACCCCGTTGGCCAGGGTCTCCTTCAGGGTGGCGTCCATTATTTTGTCCAGGAATGGAGACAGGTCCTTCTCAGTGCAATGCAAAAACCTGGGAAAAGACCAAGACATTCATAAGCTGCTTCGCAACGTAAAAAGGCACGTTTAACAGCGCCGATTTGAATTCCTATCCTAAAAGGCGTGAGCGCAGTTGGGACTAACCTCTGAGGAACCACGTCAGCAGCACAGAAGGTGAGGATGTCGATGGCTGTGAGGCGGGTCTGTCTGCGCGACGGGACGAACACCACGGCTGGTTTGGAGGGAGAGTGCTTCATGATGGCGTGGTATACTGGCTTAGCCATGGACAGCAGGCGGGTCTGAGTGTGACTCACGTTGAAGCCCTGAAGGAGCAGAAATACAGCTTAGATGGTACTCGGGTACCTGCTAATACGAACGTCTTTTTCTTTGACGAATCTCTATTTTTTTTCTTATATAGCGTAACATGTTTGCCGGACCTGTATGTGGAGCTCCAGAGGTACGGGCCTGACGTTGGGGTGGAAGTTGAAGGTGGCCGTGGTGCTGCAGCCCAGCCAGTGGGCCACGTCTTTGGCGTTGGACAAAGATGAGCTGAGGGCCACGATGCGGATGGGACGCTCAATCTGAGAGGAGATGTACCTCATCCTGGAGCAGATGACCTCCAGCACAGGCTGATGGAAAGAAAGCGTGGACATTAATAGGTACACACAGGCCATCGTAGTACATACATATTGCATGCTATGATATATGGAACTGCTATATGTCAGCATGATATTATGATCTTACTCCGTTCTCTCCTCCAATGAGGTGTGTTTCGTCCACGATGAAGAGGCTGACGTTCTGGACGTTCTTCCGCTGCTTCCAGCGGCGAGACAGGATGTCCCATTTGTCAGGGGTGCTGACGATGATGTCTCCTTTCCCCAGAAGCTTCAGGTCTGTGCTGGTCTCTCCAGTCAGCAGCACCACCTTCTTGTTCAGGATGTCCTGAAACTTCTGGTGCCAGTCAATAAACACCTGGACGAAGACATCAAGGAATTATGAGTTACGACAGCTGGCAAATAAGAGCATCCTTGATTCGTTTTGATGACCACACATGGTCACATGACCACACAATGACTCGGTACCTGTTCAGCCAGTGCCTCCATGGGGGTGATGTACACACAGCGGCCCTCTGCATTGTGCAGCAGCATTCTTAGTATGGCAAACTCAGCGCAGATGGTCTTCCCACTGCCGGTGGGAGCTCCGACGAACACGTTGTCATCACTGTTGTACACAGCGTTGAACACTGCAGGAAGACACACAATGTAGTCAATAATGTGTCGGGGTAAACAAGTGAAACTTTTCAGTCGGGAGAAATTGCAAACTACTTGTATAAGTGTTCTTTCTAGAACCAAGAGATGACCCATGAACAGATATTAACTTTGAGACTTAACGAAAATCTAAGGTTGGGATTGGGATACGTTCATTTCAGTTAAACGGTGTTTCGGAGCGCAGCGTCGCGGGCTCTGTGATCTCTCTTATCGCTTACCTTGTGTCTGGATGGGGTTGAAGAAAGGGAACTTGTTCTGGTAGAGGGTCTCAAAAGCAGAGTTCCTGAGAGCAGTCACGGGCAGGGGCTGCAGGTCCAGCAGCTCAGTGGGTGGGGGGTACTTCTCTGGTAGGATCAGGTGACGGAAGGATACCGGGAGCTGAGTCTCACAGGCTGAGGACAAAAGAGGAATGGTGAGCGACTCTTACACTTATGTACGTTATGGAAAGTATGCGACACACGTTTAGGACAAGGTACTTACAGAGCCAGCGGTCCGAGGCCACGCGGATGAAGTACTGTGGTGGCAGGGGCTCGAATACGGGCACAAAGAAAGTGACCAGGTGTTCGTCCTGGGCGTACTTGGCTTTGAGCAGGAAGTACTCGTGGTGGAGGATGACCTCACTGTCCACATCCTCAACCAGGATCCAGAAAGCCTCAGATGAGCCGTGAATCTAGGTGGACAACCGAGAGCGTCAGGGTCTATGAAAAGCATGTAAACGGCACGTCAAAGGACATTCCACTGGGTCTGACTGGGATTTTTAACCTACCTTGTCGTCCCACTGGAAGTCAGGAGTGATGGTGAGCTCCACTTTCAGTGTGGAGCGTGTGATGGGCTGCAGGTGGACAGCCAAGTCCAGCTTGGGGAACTGGTGAACATATTTGTGAATGGTTTTCCCCATCTTCGGCATACGGATCAGCTCACCTGAAGACGAAAACAAAAAAGGACTTCTAATTACTGTTGAAAGCGGAGAGGAAGGTTGTCTCGATACCAAAACGTTCACTTTGGCACTGATGCACACAATGGTATCATGCAAAAAAATAAATTGAAGAGGGGGAACATAAAACTACTAAAAGAGCGTCTCCTGTGGGACATATCTTGCTGATGCACAACATCCACCGCTCTCTTGGTTCTGGAACAACTCTGACACTGGTACTTAAACACAACACTACTGGTGAAGGCATGTGTCCGGGGTGGAACAAAAACTCACCAATCTCATTGTGGTTGAGGTCATAGAGGCGCTCAAAGGGGAAGTTTTTCTTCTCTATCTTCTTGATGACTTCCTCGGGAAGCTTCTTGAACTGCCGCAGAGGGGACATGGACTGCCACCTGCGGGGTAAATACAGAGTATATCTTAGCTTGCCTTGGCAGAGACAAAGCCCTTTGGTTGATGAGGAGAGACAACAGCTGCTGACTCACATTCTCTTATCGATCATCTTGCAGAGATTCATGGTCTTGTCTGTGAGTTGAGCCCAGCCCCTGTTCAGAACAATCTCAAATATGGCCCGCATCAATCTTCCAGCACTCTAGAGGGTAAAAAGAAAAAAAAAACATTCCAGTTTAGCCTGGTGACAATTTGATTGATAAGACTCTTCCAAAATTGTTTTGGAATTTCTCCAAACCTCACAGTCAACTTCGGTGGAACTTCCCGTTTAACTGACAACAAAACAACGAGGGCAGCTACGGTAGATCCTGTCTTACCTGTGTAACATACACCATGTCAGCCATGAGTGCAAAGCCCTCCAGCTTCAGCTGAGAGATGTACGCCTGGAGCAGAACGTTGATCTGCAAAGGTAACACAAGGATAAGTACATAAACAAACAAACTCATTGGACTTGATTGTTCACTGTAAAACTGGATATATTACTTCTGTGCTCCAGAAAAACAACGCCAAGCCATGATGATCATCATCATCATCATCATCATCATCACTGGTCAAAGTAGCAGATGGTGCATAACTGTGTATCTTAACTGACATCATTTCACATAACGTGTTCAAAACAGAGCCAATAACATGTTCAAATCAACGCCGTCTGGTTTGGAGATTGGCTTGGCGTGACTTAGACAACAGTGGAACACGTGTTCTAGAATGTGCTACATTCGAAACTAGCTTTGTTGAGAACAATAACATTCAGAACACACTTGGTTATAGTCATCTGTTCTGAATAAAAACAATAAAGTCGTCATGGTTGTGAGTCTATGGTTATGAGCGATACCTTTGCGCTAGGTTCCTCGATGCTTTCCTTCACTGGAATAGGAACTCTTTCCAGCAGCTTCTGAAGCTCCAACTTCTCTTCCTGAAAGACAATGCTCCGTGTTATTGTTTAAGTTTACATTCGGTGTGTTTGTCTTATCTTTT
>OMKK01065596.1:29972-53745 GCA_900302305.1 Polymixia japonica
GAGAGAGAGAGAGAGAGAGAGAGAGAGAAATGTCAAACTTTAAGTCCAATTGTTAACTAATTGTATAAGACAATGTCTCTACTGGCATTAAAGAAAAATCAGAAGATATATTCTAAAACCAATGCGTACCTGGAAGCTGCCGGTCCTCTTGTCGTACTTGATCAGGCTGTTCTTGTCCAGGACATTGGCTGCTGTGTGCACCAGGTCCATCCTGCGTCGTTCCAGCAGGGGGTCTGAGCTGCGGTCGTCGTGGGAGACGCCGTAGAGGGTTGGGTTGCGGAGCATGCGCACGTACAGGTAGGTGTAGCCGAGCCAGTTGACTGCATCCTGACACAGAGAAAACGTGGGGAGTAAATCAAAAGATCTAAAGACTTGTTTCCGACAATTCGTTTTCAGCGAGTTGTCTTTACGCGCCGGCCGCTAACCTTTGCGTTCTGCACGTTGCCGAGCACTATCTCCGCATTGAGCATGTCGGGCAGCTTGCCCACCATCTGGCTCTCTATGGGCAGCTGCTGGTTGAGCAGGGACAGGTAGTACTGCAGCTCTCCGTGGGACGTGATCAGGATGCCCTCCCCCTTGGTGTCGTACTGGGGACGGCCAGCTCGACCAAGCATCTGAAGCCAAACAAGAACGCATTTATGATTTGTACAGCTTAGGCAACCACATGAGCTTTACTTTGAAGGGTGTGGACCTTAGTTCGGACTAACCTGTAGAATGTCCAGGGCTCCCAGTTCGGTCCACCTGCCTTTCTCGGGGCTATACACCTGGGTACCTTTGATGATGACCGTGTGTGCTGGCAGGTTGACACCCCAGGCCAGAGTGGCTGTCGACACCAGAACCTGGATGTGGCGATCGGCGAAAAGGTCCTCCACCAGGGTACGGTCCACTCTGGTCATACCGGCGTGGTGGATAGCGAAGCCATAGGGCAGCAAATCCTTCAGCTCAAGGTTCTAGAAGAGCAAGAACAGACATTAATCTACAAAGATTCTGAATAATAGTACTAAAGTTACCTTACTTTTTATTTGCCCATCTGTCCTAGTTCAAGATCTCAGAGTAGCAGAGCTTACCTTGCACTGCTCTGCCTCAGTCCTCAACACTTCTGTGGATGCAGAACCCTCCCGGAGGAAAAGTCCCAGAGTGTCTTTCTCCAGGCACATGTCCCTGATGGCCCTGGCCGTCTTTCCTGTCTCCTTCCGGGAGTGGACAAATACCAGCACCTATTGGAGAGTCATGAATGTTATGAGTCCCTCACATCTGCGTACATACAGTTGTAGCTCAGTATGAGTCCTCTGCCGCTCAATGGGCAGAGCATGGCACTAACAGGGTTAGGAGTTTCACACCGAGGCCACCCATATTAAACATACACTGAACAAAATTATAAACGCAGCATTTGATCATTTATTAAATTTTCAAACTTATAATGGAAATATGAATATAAATATTTCTACCTACATAGGAAAATAAACATTTTAACAATTGAATGAAAGGAAAATAGCAAACAATGAATGCAATTCAAAAAGACAATGGACGGACTTGGAGTAGGGTCAAGACATGGATTTACAACTGTCAGTACCGTGTATGTCCACCATTGTCCAGCATTTAGGTTGATTTAACCCTTTGTTATCATGCACTAAAAGATGAAGATGAGAATAACCCTTTGTCAGAAATAGCTATATTTTCTATGCTGCGTTTAGAATTTTGTTCAGTATATATAAAGTATATATCTTCAGATAAAAGTTTCCATCACATAGCATACGCTATGAACAAGCTAGGTATGCCTCACCTGGTTCTTCCCAGCATGCTCCATGATCTTCTCATAGACAATCTCATTCATGATCTGGAAACGTTTGATGGCCTTCTTCTCTGTGATGCCAACGTAGGTCTGCTCCAAGGGCACGGGACGGAAACTACAGAGGAAAAAACCCAAAGTGGGTGACAAGTTTCAGAGGACAGCTGTGTTCACTGGACTGAGGTCCTGTCTAGCTCAGTGGGTAGAGCATGGCACCAACACTGCCAGGGTGAGAGGTTTGATTTCTATTGCAACCACTCATGCTGAAAATGTATACACTGCTCCTGTAAAGCGCTTTCGACGAACGCAACCACCAAATGGCATTCATTATATAGTGCCATCTATATATAGTACGTTACCTGTTGTCAAAGTAGAACAGTCCCTTGGCGGGGTCCACGCGCAGGCAGGTGGCCACGTCCTCGTAGTTAGGCAGCGTGGCGCTGAGGCCCAGCAGACGCACGTCCTCCTGAGTCAGCTCCACGTTGCGGATGGTCCTCGCCACCAGGGACTCCAGCACGGGTCCGCGGTCATCGTGCAGCAGATGGATTTCATCCTGAGCAGGATTTAAGACAGTTTTGTCAAATAACCTGCCCATAACATATGGTATGCTGCTGTATACTAGGTGGGTTACCACAGTGGCTTTGTTGTCAGCACTTACGATGATGACGAGGCGCACCAGCTGGGTATAGGTGCGTTCGCCGCCTTTACGTGTGATGATGTCCCATTTCTCTGGGGTGCAGACGATGATCTGGGTGGCATTGATCTCCTCCTTACACAGCTGATGGTCTCCTGTCAGCTCAGACACTGTGATTCCATAACTCGCCAAGCGCTGGGTGAGGGACAAAGGCGTGGATGAGGACCAAATCACTGAACTTCATAAGAATGTGATATTCACTATCCACTAAGGCTAAGTATGGTAGTATAAGGAAAACACCGACACAGATGACCAAACAACACCCTGCTGGTAGATTCCCATCCAAAACATCTTAGATCAAATCAAAATATCTATTGTGTATTTTTGATAGCCTGTCATGATTGCCTCTTACATATTATTCTGTATATGCTGTTAACAGACTGTAAATTCAACCTTTAATATTAACAGGCACAAAGAGACTGGCAGCAATGCTAAGTTGCTAAGCCGTACCCTGCAAGCACCCTAAAGGCCTGTGTGTATCTACACAACGCTTCATAAGAGGACAAGTCTCACCTTACTAAAGTTTCCAACCATCTCCTGTACCAGTGAGCGCATGGGTGCAATGTAGATTATCTTGAAGTCGTCTACGTTGATGGTTCCGTCCAGGTTTATGTGCTTTCCGATCTCCCTCAGCATGGCCATCAGGGCTACATTGGTCTTACCTGCTCCCTGCACACACAAATCAAATGCTTATCAGAGAGAACACATACTTGTGTAAAGCTGTTGAGATGATCTTGAATTCATAGAAGCTGGCCTCTAAACAATAGGCAATGGCCTATGGCTAAAAACAAAGCTTACTCACCGTAGGTGCGCACACCAGCAGGTTCTCGTCCGTCTCCATGGTTGTCTTAAAGAGCTTGCTTTGGATGCGGTTCAGGGTTTTGAATCCTTCAAACCCAGCCTGGGCATACTTGGGCAGTTTCTCAATTGCAACAAGCACCTGATCAAATCACATGTTGCATTAAGGACACAACCACGTCGCCAGAACTTCCATTTCTCATCAAGGGCTGCATAGCTAACCAAAGTGATGAAACATGTAGGCACTGTGACAGACACCATACAACACACAAACCTCATCTTCACCGAAGGGCTTGGGTTTGAGGGCCGGCACGTGAACTTCTTCATAGCCTTTGCGCTGCTTGCGGAAGGATCCATCTGGCAGCTGGCACCTCTTGTTGGCCATGAAGTGGCTGCCCTGGGTGAACGCCAGGTCCTCTAGGTCCAGCACCTGCCGAGGCGCCATTGACTGCGGGACAAAAGAGGCGATTATCTCGGTTAGTCTTTCAACACCAGTGTGTCAATGTCTTTGGCTGTGGCAGTGTAACATGGCTATTTACACTGCAGTTATCCTTTTTTGGATGACAGTTGCATTTCTCATCAGATATGATGGTGGAAAAGCATATTTAAATCACACATTTAAATCAGGCTGTGCACCATCAACGCCTTTGCAAGACAGCAAAAAGACAGGAAAGTACGGTGACACAGAACAAAACCAGGACCAAGAAAAGCCTTGTTCACCCAGAATCTGGTTGAAAAGGTGAGCTGCGTTGAGTTCCGAGATTGGGTATATATGAACATTCTTATTAAACTATTCACCTCTGCATGGTCAATGTCCATTGATTCCAAGTCGTCTACACGAGACTTCCTCACTCTCTCTCTGCGAGATCGCTCTTCCTAAAAAGACAAAGAATTGCGAGATGTGACACTTTGTACAGGATTACATTTACGTGAACAGCAAGCATTTGCAGAATTCTGCGTGGCTTACCCGAATAATATCCTCCTTCTCCGTCTCCTGCAGCTGATAGAGAATCTTTGACAGTTCCTGGTCAGATTCCATCTTCCCTATGATCCGCTCCTTCTCTGCCTCACTCTGTGCACTTGCCAACATGGTACAATACTGGACTGTAAGACAGAAACAGACATTGACTATCTACCCCCAAGAGCACACGAATAAATAACCTGTGACGTCTTTTTCCTTCGAAAGCGAAGGACTTACTCATGCGACGATGCTGGCGGAGGATCTTGATGAAATCAAAGGTGTTGAAGCCCAGCAGTAAGACCAGCTGGTTCTCACATTCTCTGTCATCACTGGCAGTCTGCGGAATAAAGAGACAGTGGGGTCAACTGGGCCAAGGGCTCAAAGAAAGGTTACACGTGCATCTATGCTGAACAGAAACAACGCAGAAGGAATATGGCAGGAAGACAGAGGTACCTTCAGGATGTCCAAGACCTCGTCTGCTTTCTTTTGGGAGACGATGGCGTCGTCATAGAAACGGCTGAGCTGGCGCTGGAGCCAAAAGGCGTCAATGTCACGAGGGTGCAGGTCTTTCTTCTTAGCTGTCATCACATCGCCTGTGACGCCAAGCTACCGGGAAGAGTGACAAATAAATTACTTGTGTGGTCTGGAACATTTCAAAAATATTTGATCAACCTTTTCAGTTGAGCATCTTAATTCATTGCAGACTGATGGAGATATTGGACTTACATTGGCGGAGAGAGTGCAGCCCACATCCGCCTCCTCTCCTTCACTGTCCTCATCTGAGTGCTCGTCTCGTACCTCCCCAAACTGGTCCTCATCACCCTCCTTTAGAATTGGGAAAAACAAAATTCAAAATCAAAGACCAATGTAGTCCAGACAGTTTTCATTAATTCTGTTCAAAAGCTGGATCTTCAGCAAACGGCATAAAGCTCACCTCCTCATCAGATTCGAATTGGACATTCACACCATATGTTTCATCGATGTTGTCATCTGTGGAGAGAAGTATGGACATGTCGGTGCAAGGTCACAACACAGTGTCTGTCGAACTTTAAGGTGCCATGAGGCTAGTGGATCACGGGAGTCGGCTTAGCTGAGCAATTTGCGAGAAACACCGTCATAGCAGATGAGTAGACAATAGCAGTTCCCTCCTATGCACATACCCATGTTCTGTAGCTCCTTATCACCCCCGTAGTCGGAGATCTTCTTGCCGAGATTGACCAGCACGTGGTAGCGCGTGTCATCAGCAGGCCCAAGAAGCTGCTCCACTTCACGGCGCCTCTCCTTATCCCTCATTTTGTCGTTCTTCAACACTGCTAGCACTTCGTCAGCTGCTCCACACAGGATATCACGTGGCTGCAAACAATTGTGATAACCTTGTCAGATGACTAACTTAAAGTGTTATTTGCTGATCAGAAGCACTAGCAGATATGTCGAACTACACAGTATGTAACAGTTGCTTGAACGGATGTTTCTCTGACCTGATCTCCCAATGCAGCCTGGATGAAGCTCAGCAACACTTCATAGGTCTCTCTGGTTTCCTTGGTTTTAGGCTTGTACACGATGCCCACCATCTCATCAATGCCTTCAGACAGAAGGGTGAAGCCCTTCATTTTGTTGATATCATGTCTGTCCTCATCTCTCTTCCGCCTCCTGCAGGGATAAAGAGGGGGCAATGAAAAGGGTTAAGGTGTCACCGTCACTCAACAGACCCTGGTAACATATTCAGAGGATAAAAAACATACTTTGCACGTCTTTCTTCCAGCATCTGAGGTTTGGTCCTCTGAGACTTGTCACCCATTTTGGTCCCCTCCAGTTTCCCAACCAGGGACAAGACTTCTCCAGTGGGCTCATCTCGCCGCGTACGGTCTATCAGAGAGCGATCAGCTTGCAACACCAAGTTGGAGTTCTGAGATGTTTAGAAGAAGGAATAGTTAGACAGTCTGCTAATTACACAGCCTGTAGACTTGGCTAGTGGCTAAGCTAACTGGTAGCCAGAAGTAAGTAAGTAAATAGTGAGGCAGCCACAGCAAACTTCCAAATTGGCTAAAAAGTAACTTACAAAATAGAAATGCAATACATGCACAACTGATCGGGTGGTGCTTGACCCAGAGACATCTAAAACACGTTACTTACCGCTTTGTACTCATACTGCAGGCTACGAGCGGTAACATCCGCCATGGTGGAAGACCAGCTAGCTTCACTGCGACGATGGCGTACTTTCACTCAATGCGCAGCTTACGCAAAAAAAATAGCGACAGAGTTAAGTCTTACTCTGTCTGTTTTTTACGAAGACGTGTGGAGCATGAGTCCACTTATTTGATATATCGCATTAATGTTACTTAAGAAGCCGGTGTTTTGCAAGTGGAAATGCGTTCTCCGTACGTTAGAATGGCACGGCTAAACACGAGCGAACAACAATCCCTCGCCGCTATTTCCGTTTCCGGGTCAAAGGTTAGGTGAAGAGGGTCTGACCGAGGGCCGGACTCTGAGGGTTGGCAATTAGCGCCCCCTGTTGCTTGTGTTTATTCTTAATAAGACCTATTGCCAATAAAATCTAATTTAAATTGTTAGCAATTCTGTAGCCAAGCACAATACTGTTAACAATAAATTGTCATGTTTAATTTAACAAATTGCAAAATAATTTTATACAAAATTCTAAATCAAGATGTTGCTGTTGTGCTTAGAACATAATCACCAGAGGGCAACATGATAACTCTCCCCATGTGAGCAAGGCACAATGATGAGAGAGTTGAGATATTTTGCCTATAGAGTTCAATGGGATAAGGAAGATTTTATGGTCTGAATTACATATAAATCTGATTATTTGAAGTTGTACTGATCACTCTATTTGTGAGTAAGCTGCAAAATGTTCTTTATTCTCATTTTCTGTTACCATCTGTTGATTAAGCCCTCAGAGTAAAGTGGGCTACAGGTGTCTTGGAGCTAAATTCCACCTATTTACTTTCCTAAAAACACCCTCAAATTAAAACACAATCTGCACTTTCAACTTGAGTCATTGTGTCATTTCACAACCAAACTATTAAAAGTATGTCAAGTCCTCCATGTATCAAAATCTACATTACATTTCACAATGGAAAAAAAGTCTACTAAAATTATTCATCAACTTTTTACAATATATGTAAAAAAACAAAAACAATCATTGCTTTGATTGGTGTGTTAACAGAATTAATTTTTGAAGGCTGTGCGATACCTTACATGTAACAACCCCTTTATAGATTTGTACCCCAAACTGAAATAGCTGGCTTTGTGGTATTGATGGGCAAAATAAGTAAACATAGACCTAAAAAACTCACAGGCTTTTGGATATGATTTGTATAGAAAATATATTTAATTGAATATATAATTCTCTTTCTCAGATTGCAAACCGTGATATGGAATCGTGACTCCAAGAATCATTATCAAATGGTGATGTACTTAGTAGGACTTGGTAAAAAACATTGGCAAAACTTGTAATTGGTGTAATATATGAAAAGGTATCAAAATTCAACTAAATGGTAGATCCTTATAATGTGAGATTTCTCCTTATTTTTGAGGAGAAAATCAAATGAGACTTATGTGAATAAATATAGAAAATTGAAGTAGAAGTAAAAAATAATTTATTCACTTAATTTTTCAATGAATTAAATGGGATTTCAAAAAGTTATGATATAACGTTCTGAGGTATATGCCTTTGTATATGTCACATTTTGTCTGTGTTTGAGTGTGATTTGAGAATTGTGAAATTGGTATAAATGGAAAACATTTTGAAGTTGAGAAAAACAAAAAGAGAGCATAAGTTAAAACACACAAAATAATTGTTATTAATGTTTTATTTTACAATATAACTTCTTAGAAAGCATTCTTTTTCAGTCACAATTGGTTTTCTTGATTTATGATACATCCTGCCATTTCACAAATATCATACATGGGGAAATATTGGCATGAAAAAAGTTATCAAGATCACAGACTCTTTTTAACTTCTGGATTTCTGAATAGTGTTAATGGTCCTCCTGTACATTTACATTTACAGGCGCTGTAAACTGCACATCTTTCTTCTTATAAGATAACAAGCATTACCTTGAGTTTTAAATGACAATTAATGAAATATAATATAATATGATATGGTCATCACAATGTTGGCAGCAATGGTATAGGCAACATTTATGATTGGCTTAATTTAAAATGTACAAAGAACTTAGAAAAATAAAAATGGTGAAGCAAATTTTTCAATACAGCTTTAACAATGCTAAGTCAAACAAAAACATTGTTTATATAATGTGTCATAGACCATCTGTGGAGGTTATTGCATTTTACCAGACTAGTTGGACAGTGAGAGTCTCACAGAATAACATATACAAAGAGGGCCATGATCGCAGCACTGATGAGCCCAGAGATAGGAACTGTAACGAACCAGGCGATGAAGATGTTCCTAAACAGACGCCAGTCGACTGCCTTCCTGGAGCGCAGCCATCCCACAGCTACCACAGAGCCTACCTATGTTCACACAGTAGAAAAGTTACTCAGCAGATGTGGTGTCAGCCCAAGGGAATATGTCAAAGTTCACAGTCTGCATGTTCAGCTTGAGTCATTCTATCATTGCACATCCATGCAGCCAAAATCTCATCGTGTAGCTTCTCAAATACTTACTAGACTTGCATGTAAAAAATACCTGTGTTCACATAATGAAAGTTATTCAACAGATGTGAAACTGGTTTATACTAGTTCACAGAGGGTTCAAAAACTAAGCCATAGTTCTTTCATAATACACGATGAGCATACTTGCAATTATCATATTTATCTGTTTGGGTAGAAGGTTTGGATGAAATGATTCAGGTCCACTACCTTGCAATGAGTTGTGCTGACAGGAAGACCAATATTGGATGCCACCACTACTGTAAGTGCTGATGCCAGCTCAATGCTGAATCCACTTTATTGGAAGAACACATGTCATAAGTTAAAGCAGCTTCAAAAAATATGTTGTACTTCATTATGACTGTATGTTTTCTGACAATACTGAACTGAAGCTATGAGGATATGGACGGTACGTGGTCTACCTGGAGGGCGTAATGGGGGTGAGGTCCTTGCCCATTGTCTGGATGACTCTTCGGCCCCACACCCAGAGCCCGGCGCAAATGCCCACTCCTCCGTACAGGAGCAGCCAGATGGGTGTCGGTGCGTTGGACACAACAGACCCGCTCTCGTACAGTAGCCAGAGAGCCACCAGTGGACCGATGGCGTTGCTGGGGGGAAGAGAGACAGACCGCATGAAGTCCCCTGAATGAGAAACGCATGTGCGCCTTCCCCCCGGAGAATTACGACCCCTTGCCTACCTGACGTCGTTCCCTCCGTGAGCGAAGGAGCCGAAGCACGCCGTGAGTATCTGGAGGAACTGGAAAAGCAAGGAGACCGCCGGCTGGTCGACTTCCAGCTCGTCCTCCTCAAAAGCAAGCTCTGCGCCAGCCTCCTGCGTCACACTGCCTTCCTTGACCGGTGCCCCGTCCGTCACCGCTGAGCTGTAGCTGCTGTAGCTGTCCACCCTGGATCTTCTCTGCAGCCCACTGTCCAGCTCCTTGTATTTCGGATCCCCCTGGATGCCGTAGATGGCCATGGTGTAGGAGGTGTAGCTGTTGTTTCTCCGCATGGGCCTCTCCTCCGTATCGCTGTCACCAATGCAGTCGCCCACCTTGGCCATGTGTAGCTTGTGCAGCAGGTCTTTGTAAAGCCCGGAGTCCTTGTGAATTGTGTGGGAACGTCCACTCTGAGGATCGATGATGGTCATGGGGCCTAGAGCGCCATTCAGCCCTAAAGAAATAACTTTAGTTCAATGCTTTACTTAAGTTCAATCAGTGAAGTTAGTCAGAAATAATCAGGTAATGTTCTTGAGTTTAGAGTTGATCTCAAAACTCACCATTGCTGATATCCAAATCTTTGGTGTCCATGTCATGGCTGTCTAAATCAGCCTCCTCCGAGCCTCCAAGACTGAAAGCCACCTTCTGACTGTCTGCTGGAGGGGTCTGGGGTTCAGGGTCACAAGGTCTGGAGGGCTGCTCCACTACAGCAGGTGTGGTTGAGTTCTGCTCCATCAATGGTGTTTCACAGGGACTAGCAGCCATTTCACCTGGAATAAAAACTAACATAAGGCCCAGTGCACTAACAGCATAATGCAGGGTTGTCACCATGTTTACACCAGCTCATTTGTGCAATGTTTATGCTGTATAAGGTTTCAACAACAATACCTAGCATATCCGTAGCTACAACAAATACAAAAAAGCCCTACATTCTAAAATTAGATTCATCCTGGATGACATGAAAATAAAACCCACTATTGAAAATTATTGAAGCTATGTTAGCTACCTTTGTTTACAAAATAGCAACATTTTTGCTGATATAATCACTTATATTTTTTTCAAATATACAACAATTGCCACAAACACTAGTATTGTCTTTTTTCCCCCAAAATGCGTTACGGAATTAAAACCCTTCAAATATATGAGAGATTTACTCACGTTTTATCTTCTTCTTGAGGCGTGGACAGACAACAAACCACACAGCCAGAGCTGTGACGACGGCACAGGCCAATGAAATGGACAGCGTACCCCACCATGGCACTCTGTCAAAACCCAGCACTAATCACACAAGAGAGGGACATGAGAAAGAATTCTATTTCAGATAAGGAGAAAGAAAACTCTTCTTTAATTCATTCAGAAATTATATTGTCTGGTGCTTTGAAATTATTGAGTAAAGTCAGCCGACTGGTAAAAACTATGGGCTCACAGCTATTTTAGAAATACAGTCTTGCACAATAGTCAACATTTCAGGAACATATGGTGGAGCTTTATGTCCCTCAGGGTATCCTTACAATTCCAAGAAAGATAAATGATATATGTTTCCCTGGTAACCAAGTAATTTCCTCTTGTGACACGTCTTGTGACTTAAGTTAAGGAAAACTGTTTAACTGCCTGCTCATATGTTTTAGTATACCCTTAGAGACAACACTATCAGCAAGAGTACACACTCCTTCAAACAGATAATGAGTAGGAAAGAGAGTTCACTTACTTTACTTTTAAAACTGATACCTAGAATAGGTATCAGTACATTTGGTGTTGCAGTTGTCACTAACTGAACCTAGTATTTTTACTTCTTTTATTAGTTCACTTAAGGGTTAGTATAACACATTTCACGTACAGGGACAACTTACCTTTTTCCCATGTAGACAATGGCATGTTAACTACTAACATAGGGCCAAAGAGTAAAAGAAACCGCTGAATGCCCATACTTTTCTCGTCTTCAACATGGATATGGCAAAATAGCTATAAAGATTAACTCTTGCCTGTCTCGGTGAAGCATCAACAGAGATGGTTGACATGGTACGATACAACTTATATCAAATAGTTAAGTTATGTTTGCAGAAAAAAAAGGAATGTTTATATGTTGTCAGTGACTTATCATTTTTCTGTATTGCTGTGCTGGTCACATTGTGAGACAAACAGAAATTGGCCTGAATGTGAGGGTAAAGAATGTATTATCTGTGTTTGGGAGTGTGTTTTTAGTGAGAAAATCGTGTTCTGTGGATATCAGTGTGAGAAGTGCGTCCTGCTGTGTTTTGTGATAGCAGGGGTTATGGTGTGTATAATTCCTTGACCCATACACACACCGGCCTGCAGCCTTCAGTGAAGGGCCCAGGCCAGTTGACTTCTTGAAAAGTTCAATCCTGCAAATGAAACAAAAAAGGAGTGGAAATTGTCCATTTAATAGCCATATCTCTCTTAGATGCTCATTCAACTTTTTCAATTTGATTCTTATTGTGTTTGCCTGTTTTATTCTTTTGTAATCCTGCTTTTAATTTAATGTCTGACTCTTTTTATATTTTATATCTTATAGCTTCATCAGTTTTCAGTTAACTGACAAAGCAGTTTAAAGGGGACCTATTTTGCTTTTCCTTATTTTCTGTCATATATATAATGTTAAATACCAGAGAAGAACATTCTGAGCATGCGTAGTGATCTTATTTTCCTTCGGCGGTAGTGATTTAAAAACAAAAACAATAGTAGCTAATCATTTATTTGTATTATTTGTTTCTTCACCTTTATTTATTTAACCAGTATATATCCACCATTGTTGTCGTTGTTGTTTCAGGCTCATGCTCATTACACAAAGCAGCAATGGGCATGTGTGAATTGAGGTATGACGTCATCGTTTCCAAAACGCTCCATTTTACATGTCCACATGGATACATAGAAACAAAATATCTGTTTTAGTGACCTAAAACGCTGTTTGCGTGTGGACGAGAGGCCAAAATATAGAGGAAAATGTTCATTTTGCAAAATATCTGTATTAGTGTGGACAAGGCCTATAACCGACGATGCAGGGAGATACTATACAGTCATTTGGCAACAGCAGAATAACATTTTAGTAGTTACGTTACCTTTGTTATTTCATGACAGCAGACGTTTCCCACTTCAGTCTGCATTTTAGCGCATTTCCCACACGTACACCAAACAGAGACGTCCTTAGTTACTTAGTAGGTTTACAGTTTGCTTTCTGAACCTCCACACCGGCAAGAGGATGTTGGCCAATCAGAAGAAAGTGGGCTTATAGGGAGGGGGGCCTCAAGAGACAGGAGCTAATATGGATTGTTTCAGACAGAGGCTGAACAGAGAAGCTGCATAAAGGGCCAGTATAAGATAAATAAGGGCTTTGTTGAACTGTGAATCATGCAAAGCTACTCTAGTGGAGTCCCGGGATAAACATAAAGAGCTGGAAATGAGCAAAATAGGTCCCCTTTAAAAACACGTTTCGCCAGGTTAGATTCTAAAAATCCATTTATTTTTTGGGTTGAATAAGTAATGCCCAAAATGTCCAAGATGACAATGGTCTGACATGTTGACATATTCGCGCAATGTTTCTTGGTGTTTGTCACCTGCTCTCGTCCTAAGAGGACAGTCATCAACATTAGTGGAATGTGTCTCCAGTGGCACATCTACTCAGACCTCATGCCAGCCAAACTCTTGGTCCAGGAATTTCAACGGCTGCTGTATTAATACAGTAAGACAGTACTTCGGAAGAATTATGGGTGCAGTGTGTTTGTGTGTGTGTGCGTGTGCGGGTGTGTGTGTGTGTGTGTGTGTATGTGTGTGTCTTCTTCTACTCACTTGGGGCTCCTGTAAACATGATGGAGAAAAGGTTGATGCCCATAGTGACAGCATAGAAGATGGGAAGAGCTTTGAGTCCGTTGGGTACAGGGTCAACCTGCGGAGGTTAACATGTGAGCATTGAGATGTGAATGCTCATACCAAAAAGCCCACCATATCAATTCATATTACACAAGCATAAACACTGCTATATCATAAGCATTAACAGCTACAAGCCAATAAATACAATTGAGCTTTAAAGACACACAGCTAATGCATTTTTTCTGGTTTATTCCATCTTTCTCTTACTTTGTTCAGGATGAATTTGCGAACAAAATAGAAGAGAATTCCTGACATGATGCCTGACAGCAGAGGTGAGAGGAACCAGGATGCCACTATTGGAACATAAATATATATTTAAATACTGATTAAATTCAATTAAACATCCCCTAGTATTATATTATATTTCAGCTTTAACACAACACTGTGTACAAACTGCACGGAAAAACAAAGTATATTCACCAATGCGGAGTAGTTCCATCCATTTGACCCCTTGGTGACCTTTGGCTACCATGGAGAAACCAATTGTGGCTCCAACAATACAGTGGGTTCCAGAAATAGGGAGCTTCAGGAATGAAGCCGCCAGCTGCCACACAGCAGAACCTGTAGCACAAAAACATACACAGTGTTTTTAGAAGTTTCAATTCTTTTATTTCACAATTGAGACATCTTTATTTCACCTGGGAGAGATGCCCGGTACCACCACAGTCTTATAAGTATTGGGTAGTGAACGGCTCTAGCAGGAAGCTCAAAATACCTCAAAGGTATTTTGTTGGAAGTTGTTGAGGTGAGGGTGCTTTTTGTTCATGCCCCCCCCCCCCTCTCAAGTGTTCCTATCTGGCCCCAAAAAACCGCCGATAAGAATATGAACTAAGGAGCAAATGCAAACACTTACCAAACATGGCACTTATGGATCCTGCCATTAGCACATGTTCGGAGCCGTTATACATTCTGACGTCAATGATGCCCTGCCGGATGGTCTCGCTGACTTTGGCCCCCAGTAGTATCGAGCCCACCGTCTCAAAGATAGTGGCCAGGATACAGGCCTGTCGCAGGGTCACCACCCCGGAGCCAACTGCCGTACCAAAGGAGTTCGCTACATCATTGGCCCCCACAGAGAAGGCCAGAATGAAGGCAATGATGAAGCCCAACACTAACAGCCACAAGTAGCCAGACATATCCGACTGGGAGGCTAGAGCCACAGCGGTGGCAGCAGCCAGGGTTGCTAAGGTAGTAGTTTCCATCGTCAGATTAGATTAGCTCCAAATAAACCAAAATTTCAATCTGAATACAAAAAAAGTTAAATGAAGCCAATTTCAGTGCGGCTTGACAGTGATTTATGAGGTAGTACGTGTTTATAAATAATACTCTACCTCAACTTCAAAGGATTAATAAATAAAAATATACACTTTTAACTCTTTAATAGTTATTATTAACACGTATTGCTATCTAGGTATACAGGTCTTGTCTCTAGGCTTCATCATAAGATGAGAGAATATCGACATGAGAAAGATGTCCATGGTGGCAAACAGCCTCCGATGATAGAAGCTGCAAGAAAACATAAACACAGACGATAATTGTTTAGAAGGAAGGCCATCCCACGCTGCCCCAGTAAACAAAACAGTGTTTGCGTTTGTTGGTTTGGTGTGGGATATCTGTCTGCAGTTTGTTGGTGGTGGTCGGTGTTGATTGGTGTTTGCGTTTTTTTCCGATTCAACATGTTCAATAGCTGGATGTCTGGTGGTGTGTCGGTTGGTGTTTGTTGGGGCAGTGTGGGACGGCCTTATAACAAAAAACACATGTCACGGTTCACTATTTATAGGATCATAAACCGTGGCTGGGTTGGCTTAGAAATTAACAGAACCAAACGTTACTGGCAAATTAACAGCATGGATTAGTCTGAGTTCCTTAGGTATGACATGGGTGGCCAAGCAGAGAAAAATATTTAGATAAAGTATGTTATATTTTAGCAATAACTTCATCATACAGAGTGGAACGAGCATTCAATATTGATTTAAATTTGCTGAAGCATAAAACCTCTCTTCATAAAACGTCTGACTTGCAGGCTATGCAGAGCTGGGTAAACCATGATGTAAATGATTACCCCTCAGAGTCAATGTCTTAACTAACCATGTAATGTTGTTTAGGCTGCAGTTCACTTTGTCTGGGCTATTTTCAAAGATTTTGATTCCTCAAAGGTTGCAGGCTGATATATCAGAACACGTTAATAAAGCAACGTGCGAACAGCTATCATTATGCTTGTTGTCTGAAATGAACACATAAACCATAAAAATACAATAATCATTAAATATATCCCCGTGGTCTAAATGCTGTGGACCCTTCTTTAATACTTTAAATAGGCACACGGTGGTAGTTATATAATTATTTCTCAAAATAGCCTCCAAGTGCCAATTGCATAATAAAATCACAAAGCCACTTAAAACTTCAAAAAGGGAATAAACAATGCCCAGAGCTGGAGAGAACAAATACACAGCCTATTCAGTATTGTATAGCCAATATTCCGAAAATCCCGCCATTAATATAGAAAATAGCGGCATGTATGTTAATCTTCTTAGCTGCGCAACGTTCTTGCGTAATTGGAATATTAGGGTGAGCGCCAGCCGCGCACAGGGGCATTAAAGTGGTGAATGGAAACGAGATAAATACTTAAAAAGGAAAGTAGTTCATACTTACTTGTAAGACCGAGGTGTACGTTTTTCGGTGGGTTATGAATCCACTGCACCTGTGCGGATGTTATTCTCTAGAAAGAGCCCTTGCGGTCCGTGTAAAGGTGAGGGTGGGTTCTGGTTCTAGCTCTGTGCCGTGCGTGGGGAAGGCAACCCTCCGGCGTGTAGCGTCTATTGTTTGGAGACTAAGTGGGGTTATATATTCGGCTGGTAGTGTGTAGGAGGGCTACGTACACGCCCTTCCAATTTAATCATGAGACCGCTGTTGCCAAAAGCTAATAATTAGCTTGTTTGTGGACCTGAAACCATAATTACAGTTTTCTTTTTAATCGTTTAAAGAAGGGGTTTTTAGATCGGTCACAACGTCCAATCCCAGAATAAGTTTTTTTTCCCCCTCTAAATCATCAAAACTCATCTCTCTCTCTCTCTCTCTCTCTCTCTCTCTCTCTCTCTCTCTCTCTCTCTCTCTCATTAAAACTCTCACTTTCTATCACTTTCTCTGTAAATCATCAAAACTCGTCTCTCCCTCCCTCTGCTTCTCTCTCTGTCTCTCTCTCTCTCTCACTGGATGGATGTATATCAATTAAAACCACAATACACTAAGACACTTATGTGGGAGAAATCACATTTTTTCAGAAATAATATGATCATAATTAATCAGCATTCCTATGTCAGGCTATAAGAAAACCCCTGTTAATGTGTTGCTTGTTATACTGTAATACCAGCATGAAAACAAGCCAAAAGTTGAAAACTAAGTTACTGATTCCAATTTACTATTAATTGCCTTTTCTGTGAAACTTCAATAGATGGCCTGTACACCTTGTAAGTCAGCGGAATTTTCAGTGTTCTGTAATGCTACATTACCCACAAAACTGCTGATGACTTCCTGTTCATCACTCATTATTTAGTGCCTGTTTGGAGTGAGATGAGGTGCACGGATGAGGTGCATCTATGAGATCTGACAAGTCAGCCCTAGACGTGCATACGTCAACTGTGTGGAACATCTTGACCTCTCTGACGTGTAGAAGGTCGTGAAAGTGGTCAACAAACTACAGACAAACTGGAGTGTTTGCTATTACTTCAGAAAAGTAAAAAAAAAAAGTTGAGATGTTGTATTAAATGAGCTTAGAGGACATTCACATTTACCATGTCATAATACTGACTATATCAATTATATCTGTGAACGTATGTCGCCAAGCAAAATATTAAGGTGCCTTTTCTAGTCAGTGATACGTACACAGAGTTTTCAAAACGTACAGGTTTATTGCATTACTGAAATGAGACAACGTCTTTTGACTTCTCAGTATGGTGGTCATGCTGTGTTGATTGTATTATAAAAGCATTATAAAAGAGCATAAAAGCAGGGGTTGGGTAAAGATATGTTGAAGATCATTTGATACTGAGACAAGATGCAGTACAAGTTTCATTCATTGATTCTCAGTGTAAAATGTATTGATGCCAGGGTTTTGAATTTGGCTGGTTTGAAAAATTGGCACCGACCTCGTGGTGTCAATGGGTTATAAAATCATTCTTCTCAAATCTACATGCAAGTCGTGTAATTTAATATCTGTAGTAGTTGTAGGAATAAGCAGTAGAACTCTTGGATAGATGCTGAATGCAGAGAGCTTCATAGCATACCGACTTGTGCTGCTAGCATTGCTGACAAATGGTAAACTGAGGCTGATGCCAATTTCTCAAAATCCCGAAGCTTTCCTTTAGACAGAACAAACATTTCAATCACCATGTATCCAAAATATTAGTAGATTTAACGTAAGAAGAAGAAGGGTTCAAATAAGAACCGAAAAAAAATCAGATACAGCACTTAAATGTCAAAATATTGTTTTGAGTAGTTGTGGAAAACTGAGATCCCCTTTGACATAGTTGCAGTTATACAATCATTCCATGCAATCATGTTCTTTGGAGATTAGAGGAAGTATTTTCATTATGTACAGAGTACTCTGTTTTCTTTAAAGTTGAATGAAGAGGTTGATCTTTCTATTGACAGCTAGGGCGAGGTGCAAGAAGTTTCCCAGAAAGCTTCACCAGTTTTATGGTTTGTGATGCATACGTAATTACTACTCCTGAAGTAAAAGCGAGTTAAATGTTGTTTTCTTTCATATCCGAGGCTTTGAAATATGTAATTATGTGCCGCTCTAGTCCGAAGAACAATGTGTTTTGTGTTTTTCAGAAGCATGAGAAAATATTTTTGTAAAATTCACATTATGTGTTTTCTACAGGTGACTTCAGCATCTCCACATAATTCAGTACAACAGTGCCCCCTAGCTGAGAGTGGAAGAACATGCTGCACTTACTTTATACAGCGCTCATTGCACAGCGTTTGGAGCAATGGGTCAAAACGTGAGGGCAGGTAATTACACACACACACACACACACACACACACACACACACACACACACACACACACACACATGACTAATCATCTTTTGAAATTAATGACTATATCACTCAACTACTCTATATATTAATTTTCGCGTCTTTTTCCCTCGTGTCTTTTACCGTTTCAGAAAGAGAGCACATTAAAAATGATGGATGATAATGTTTTTTTTTTTTATCATTAAAGTGATAATCTGTAACCTTCCATAGCCACCGAGTGTTTGAACGTCCATTCCCAGAGTTCAGTTCACTTGTTAGTTTCTGTCCGCGCATGGTTTACATTTTCCTTCTTCAGACCAATTTGTACACTAGTTTCTTCTTTGGAATAGTTGCAGGTTCCGTTTCTAAAGATCGCACAATTTAAGTAAACTATGTCATTTCCTTACCGCCGACATTGTAATTTCCATTCAGTATAACTGAGAATTCAGAGCAATTCATCAGACGGGATTGAGTTGAATCATCATTGTGACCTCAAATTGAAAATTTTGAAAATTTTTAAACATGAAAAAGTTACAGATTACATCTTTAAATCTAGCGGTTGCCTTCTAGTGGTTTGACTAGCAAGGCATGCTCTGCTCTCTCTCTCTTTCTCTCTCTGTAGGTCTCTCTTTCTCCCTCACCTACAAACAACTCACAGTATTCCACCCATAACATTTCCACTAGTCTGTTCTGCTCATGATGCAACATGAGACCATTCTCTTACTGACACGGCTCCCTGTAAACAGTTTACCTACGGGCCTCTAGATGGCATCAATGACCCCGTTCAGGTTACACTAACTAAAGAATGTATTTTAAGTTGAAATACCAGTTTCAAACCACTTCAATTACGTGGTGAATAATCAGCAATATATAACCATGTTAAAAATCAGTTGGTCACCCTTTATTCATGTATGCATAAACTTGCTGTCAGGTTAATGGTAAAAAAAATCTGCTCGATGTGAATTGCTGTACATTGTAAGGTTTTTGCAGACGCCATTCCAACCATTCAATGATCCAATAAACTCTTTATGATCTTCCTTATCCAGTTTATTGTAAGAAATATTGATATCATTTCCCCCACAGTTTTGCAAGATCCACAACATATTCTTCCAAAGCTCTTAAACTTGTCAGGACATTCAGGGTTATTTCCCAGCGCATGCAAATTGAAAAAAAAACAAAAAAACATTGTAATTTCAAAGACAGTGGCTCTGGAAATTGTCTTGCTCCCTTTCAGTTTTAGAGTTAGACAAGATAGAACATGCAAATAAGCAACTGCAGCGTGTGATCAGTTCTCATGCTCAGGCCTATATTAGCCCTGCCCTTCCTCCTCCTCCTCCTCTTCCCTCCCTCCTATCCCTTGCCAAACAGGATCTGTAGGATCTTACAGAGTCATTTTCTCAGGAGACAGGAATGTCAGAACACAAGCCCTGGTGCCTGCTGGGACACGCACCCTACATTCCCTGAATCTGCAGGGGAAAAGCCCAGACTGAGTTGCTCACCTTATCATTGCATTTCCAACACGTCTCTTTGTTAATATAGCATGTGTGTGTGTGTACCGGATGTGTTGCAGACACGTACTGACTCACCAGAGAAATTAAGGTGTCTGGTATACTACCCTACCCCTAGTTACCAAACAGATGTCCATACGAGTTTATGACTTCTACATACAAATGGAGTTTTTGTTCATTTTGGGGATGTGACACATGAAGCGGTCTTCTTCTGAAGAAGAAAGTGAGGATTCGGTGAACATTTGGTCAATGGAAGAACGTTTCTGTGATTCTAACCAAAGTTTTGCGGTTGTCATTTGTAATCTAATGTTATTAATGACGCTATAGAAGCACAGTTAGCAAACGGCAAAGACGTGAACACTTTAAGTGGTTTTGGGTTGACTTTTTTCAAAGCTTGCATACATTTCTAAAGTCTCTTTTGTGTACAGTTTAAAAGCATTACATTATACAGTAGATAGACTAGTCATTTAGAGTGAAAGGGACCCAGGTGCAGAATGAAAATACACAACAATTAAATTGTGGCATTCTGACTGCATGAAATGAATGACATAAAATTAAAGAAATGTAAAGGATTTTTTGATTTTCCAGTAGTCCCACTTCACCACCTATTTCAGGTATTCAAATGCTATTGACAAGCAAAGGACATAATTGTAACAAAATAAAGACATCTAACTTTAATGCTACATCTTCTTGCGCCAGTGACTCTTCGATATTGACACGCGATGGACTAGATGATCCAATTTGACAGCGATCGGTGTCCTGCATCTTTTTTTTTTTTTTTAGATTGACCTCTGACCTCTGGACAGCGGCCTTGGCACATTCATTCCTCGAAAAAGGAGAGTTGCACTCAGTGAAATGGCAAAAGTCACAAAGTCAAATTAATTCTTCCTCTCGGAGCAGAGGTCTTTTTCCTCTTTAATTGACTGACCAGCGACTGGAAGCTGGTGATGAAGAGCTCGAGGGTTCTTTCTGGGCTTGAGTCGGGCTGTGGCTGTAACTTGGAGAGTGAGTCACGCTCGGGCTGCTGGGCGGCGTGGAGGAGCAGGAGGAAGACTTGGATTTAATCTGCAGCCATTTATCCCCCAAGGCCTTGGCAAAGTGGTCATCCACGGACACGCTGATGGAGAGCGGTTGGGAGCGGGCCCGCTGATAATTCATCCCCAGGCTCCTCTGGAAGTGCTCCTCAACCACATGGTCGTAGTTGCGCTTAGAATCCGCTACAACAGAAAAGGTGGCATTGCGTAAGTCACACACACGGCCTTGACGATGAGACGCGAGGATGACACAATAAAAGTGCGCGTACGCCTACGTCATGATGTCTACTCTTGAGGACTACTCTTCGTGTTTTAGGGAGTGACGGGATGGTGGACTGACCTGGTGAGTAGCCGCTGTGGGCCGCAGATCTGCAGGCGGGGTTTCTTATAGAGGAGACGCAGGTGATCACAGAGGGACGCATCTAAAAAAAACGAAACACAAAAATTAGATTTTTGATCAGATGAAAAGAGGAAAAATATCATATTTGCTTATTGATTTATAACACAATTCAGCTCGCTTTTATTCTCTCCTTCTTCCCTCGGTTTTTTTTCATTGATATTTCAATACAGCCTACAACCCTACAGCTACAACAGAGTTTTGTAGAAAGTTCCGCTTGAAAGCGGAGTGATTTAAAAAGTGATTAAACAGGTTGGGCTTGCTAATGGAAGTGCGATCACTCCCGGTGTGGTGGCATGCACAGGTCAAAGAAAGAGCAGTCTGTTTGGTCTTGTTGATGACATTCCTCCCTCCATTGCTCACATTTTCTTCCCGAATCCGGCTGGATTGCATAGCGTGGACAAGCGTAGGCCTGTGAATGCTCTTGGGAATAGAATGCCTACGTGGTTGGATTTACTCGCTACAGAGATGGGGGGATATAGAATCGCTCTGGGGCGCCTGGAGCTACGCTGGCGTTACGGTGACGCACGCAGCGCTATACGACTTCATACATTTCCTAAGTACCTTCCCGACGGCCCTCGACTTGTCCTCGCTCTTTGACGGAGTTACACTTCACTTGCTACGCTACATATAGTTCCTCGCGAAGTTACCTGTATTTGACTGGCAGCGGTGCTTGGGGTCTTTTCCTCCGCGTTCGCCGGGTCCTTCCTTGGTTTTTTGATGAGGGCGAGCGGTTCATCCATGACTGGTGTGTAGTACACGTGGTTGGGCAGAGGGCTGGTAGGGCTGGGCGTTGGGCTCCAGGTGGACGTGGGGCTCTGTGGAACGTTGAACGTCGCTGGCGCCGGCGCTGCTCTCTGGACACTTTTGCCACTGCTCCTGCTCAGTGCCCGCTCTCGTCTGGAACACAGCGATTCATTGTAAACGTGAATCATCACTCTATGGGGGTTAAACCTCCGATCACAAGAATCAAATGTGCATTGTTACTTTTTAGGCCTTTGGCATGTTGCGAATAATGAATTATTATTAGACTTATGACTAAAGTGGCTTCACCGACCTTTCCTCCAGAGTTAGGCCCCTGTCGTGGCTGCGCTTGCGTTTGATGGGGTACGCTGCTGGGACTCGAATCCGGTCGTTCGTCATGTGTCTGTATCTGTCTTCACTTCTGAGGTTGGGCTGACCTGGGAAATCAAAAGATGTTGCAGAGCAAAATTGGGACGGTGATTAAACGATAACACGATCACATGCTAGTCAGTTGATTAGACAGATCAGCTGGGTAAAAATACGACCGTGGTACTGGTCATTTTATCTCCGTTGGTATTGGTACATGACAATCACTGATTAGTAAGCAGTTGTTTTGATCTGTGACATCTTCCTGGATGACTAATATCTGTGGGAAAATGATCCTGTCACCGTTAATTGTAAACTCCGTTAAGTGGTAGAACTAGAACTACCTGATCAGTGAGTCTTACAACACTACACAGCTGATTCAATGCTAACGGTAAATGTTGTTTTTCTACATAATCTTGGCTTTCAGCCTACTTGCATACTCAAGTGAGTGAGAACGGCCTAGTTCAATATAATGGTTCTGACAAACCTATGGGAGTTTGGTGTTTTACGACCCTGATTTCAGAGGGTGTGTTTATTCAGCGTGTGTTTTCACAGAGGTGTCACATCAGTGTGTTTCAATGTCCTTTATGCTGTTGACTACAATAGAAATGTGTGGCATACTGTCAGATCTATTAATTCATCAGATTCCACGCAAGATAATGAAGATATCACTACATTTTCATCAGTGCGCGTTCTTTACTTTATAGTATGTTACCAAAGACACAGGACTATTACTCAGTTAAATCTTTTTTGCTCTTAGTGCCTTTGTTTCTCTAATGAAGTGTCAATTCCCACCACAAATACACAGTGTTAATACATACAGTCGAAATGTCAGGGCTGATAGCGTCATGTGAGCGTTTTTCAGACGCATAATTGCTCACCGTTTAGGTGTTGCTGGTGGCCCAGTCTTAAGACTGTATGCACACATACTCTACAGTAGGTCCAAGCTAACACCACACTTGAGAATACACCTCTATATGGTCATTTGTGATGGTTAAAAACATGTTTCGACTGTATTCAAATTGACCTTGCGTCGCACTAAAACAAAGAGCAACACGTTTCAGTGAATACTGCCACAGTGGACCGCAGCAGCGGGTGATAGTTGGTTTTGCATTCTAAGACAATAATTCACTCCTGACGTTTTCACACCTGAGTCCTTAGTCCTTATTTGAATCCACATTATCTGCTGGCCAAACTCCAACACCTCTATGAACCATTTCCTCACAAACA
>OMKK01065598.1:11614-36712 GCA_900302305.1 Polymixia japonica
GGGGGGGGAAGATGATGGGCAGGTGGGGGTGCTTATGCCAGTCTGACAGATATTTCAGTGCCACTGTAGATGCATCTCAATAGTCTCAAGGTTTTTTATTTTTATCACTCTTCCTACTTTTGTTGGAGCAGGCACAAATCCCAGAGGTTTGAATTTACATTAATACATTTGATTTTGATGTATGATTTTGATCTGGTACTTACAAGTGGGACACATATGGAGGACTGTCTCAGCTAAGATAGTAAATGTGGTGTGTTTTTTTTAAGTACACATATACACATACAGGGTATTGAGCCCATTATTTAATTCGAAATATTTTACAGCATGAGTATGCTTTTGCTGTCTGTAGTGATAAACCACTTGACTCTGGGATTAACACATGTGAAGCACTAATCATCTAACATCTATCAAAAAAACGCAGTAATAAATAAAAAATACTGAAAAATACTACTTCTTCAGTTTTTTAGTTTAGTTACACAATGATAAAACACAGAAGTAATAAAACAGTGATAAAATGCAATGATAAAATACAAAAAGAAGACAAAATGTATCCTACTAACAAATCACAAATGGCTTATAAAATCATCTAATTTTAAAAGAAACAAAAAACGAATAAACCAAAAAAAATTAAGATGACAAGTAAAGACTCATTTGAACTAAATTAAGAAAGATCAACTATATGACAGCAAAACACGACAAGCAGAAAAATAGTAAAACAACAACATTCACTACAATTCTGCTATTGTGTGACATGCTGGGCTATGATATGGGCACGATGAAGGCACTCTGCTGCCATCATCTGTTCTTTGGAGGTGATTACAACACAAGCCTGCTTTTTAACGCGAGTATTATTTTCCTGAAAGGCCACGACATTTATATGTTAAGCATGTTTAAATAAGCATTCGAAGCAATGTGTGCCGTCATATAAATTGCTCAAAACAATTTCAAAATAAATTAATCTGTCGTTTTTTTCAGAGGGAAAACAAAATTCTATAAATGTACTAGAAGGTACATTTTCATTTCAAGAAAATCATCCAGGCCCTTGCTCTATCGTGTCTCATTTGCCTAAAAGCTCAAGTTTTCATATCATATTATAGGTTATCCTTTATATACGTTGTATTGAGGGGATTTGAATGGTGCTTTCCCTTCAACTGTTCTAACTCTGCCTTTATTTAAAAAAAAAAAAAATTTTAAATCTTCAAATTTGACTTTAAGTCCCTAAGTCATGTCACATGAATGTTAGTCTGTGGGACTACGCTGTGGTTGTGAGGTTTTGACTTGACGTGCTATAAGGATCATTTAAATCAATTGTGTGAACTGATTTAAATAGTAGTACTTAAAACTACATAGTCGTAGATAGGTAGTTTACTCTGTAATCTGTGATGTCATCAAGAGACATAACTCGGACCAGCTTCACTGACAATGTGTTTGATAGTGACTTTGAGAATTCATTGAATTGTTTAGGCTTGAATCAGTCATAGCACTAAGCTTTGGGAAGTTAGGAAGTCGGAAAGGTGCGTGCGCAACCATATTCCAACGAGACTTGGACAAATTCTCCATTATTCCTGTATACGCTCCGATGGTCAATCTGCATTAGGGCATATACATTTGATTGGCATCTCAAAGAGAACCCGAGGTGCTGCACTGGGGCCTAATTTCCATGGAATAATGGATACAAACTTCAGTTCAGCAATTACTGAAACACTGTGGCTGTTGGCCATTTACCAACGCAAGTCTAATTCACAATCCTGCCGCCCATATTTCCTTTGCATCAAAGAAACAGACTACTGATTCCCCTTACAAAAATACATAGTCATGTTAATGACGTTGATAAATAATGAATTAATTCTGGGAATACTGGGATGCATTGGTGTGGTTACAATTTCGTAGTTTGAGAATATTCACACAAAACACAGCTGCACTGTGGACTGGGTTGGTTTGCCACGATCCAATCACAAAAGGCGTGCTTCAGTTCAGCAGCTCATTGGCAAGGATGCTCCAGGACAGTTCAGCAGCTCATTGGTAAGGATGTTCCAGGACTGTTCAGCGCCCCGCTGACGGAGCGCAGGGTGTACCGCGCCTGCGCACATCCCTCCTCCGTCTCCCTCTCGCTGACCTCCCAGTTTCTGCAGCGCAACTTGAAAGAATTGAGCAAACACACCCAGTGCACACGAGGAATGGCCGCTATTTTTGGAAAGATAATCGTCGGCATTTACGTGGAGATCAAACGCAGCGATGGTAGGTAGACATAGCTCTGACCCGGCCTGTCTAAATGAGAATTGCTAACATTAGTTTACCCTTCTCTTTGATGCGCTGGCTGCTGCTAGCCAGCCAAGCTACACCATCATCTTTGTTGCTGCCCGCCTCGGCCAGGACCAAGGCAGCCAGGATGCTCTGTTGGATGGCCGACGGAATGAATTCCCAGCGCATATAAACCCACAGACTTACAATTTCTGCCATGAAACGGCCTCGTCTCGTCTTGGCATCGACTGTCAATCCAGTAGACATGACGGATGGATCTGTCCACCACCTGTGCGGTTGTCAAATAGGTCGCTTAGTGCAGCTGTACCATCATATACCTGCATGGTTCCCGTTACTAGCTGCTCCTCCGTGGATGACACGCGTGTTTTTTACGCTAACGTGCTCTGCACCGTGGATAACTGTCAACCCTCAGACAGGGACGGTATACATTTAATTAATTGCACCAGTTTGCAGTGGCTCATCCAAGAGTGCCCTGTTTAAGCAATAAGCAGCGAGAGGCGTGGTTTACGGTGGTTTTTACACTAGGCGTTGTTAGGCACTTAGCCTCGTAGCTGTGGTAAAAATCACTGTAAACCGCGTTTTCGGGTGGCTTATTGCTTTTATAAAATGGTGGTATCGCAGCATTGCAATTAAAAAGCACATGGTTTCAATATTTTTTATTTTAAATCAATAGTAATCAAATGTAATTCTTCCAGAAAGCAATATACTTTGTTAAACCATTGAACCATCGCTGACACAGCAGTGGTGGACCAGTGACACATTGACCAGTGACTCACTACTACATTAAAAAGTCCTGCGAAATTCCCGGAGGCAGTTACTAAATTTCTCAGTGGAATTTTTTTCCAATAAATATGTTTAGCTGCAATAAGTTAGAGTAGAGCAGTTTTGTGTTTGTTATAATCAGGTATTTTGAGAATTTCTACAGGTTTAGAATATTGTTAGTTAAAAAGAAACCCAAAATGAATTCATTCATTCAGCAAGTATTTTGAAATTGAAACTATATTCTCTTCTGATCACATTGCTATTCTCATCACCTCGTTCTCTCATCAACTAGGCCCTTCTTGCCGCACACACACTAGTTATTGACTGCTTCTATCACATGTATAGCCTTAAAGGTCTTAAAGGTATAATCAGTAAAATGTTATCTTTACTGACCACTATCGGCGATCGGTGGGAATTGCAACAACATCGGTTAATTGAATCTCCCACACAAGTGTCTGTTATTCCTTAATATAGTTGCAATGTTTTTGCCACCTCTCAGAAGCAATACCATTATTTATTCTAGTTTTGGATAGGCATTTACCATCTTCTTTTTTGGCTGTATGACGAGGCTTCGGGTTGTGTTGTAAACTTAGATTATATATTAGAGACAGCATCCAAAATGGCCGCCTTAAATTCTCTTTGGATCTGCTCAGTGGCACCAATGAGGTTCTATATTAACTGGAGGATGAACGGGAAAATGGACACCCATTAATTTGAACGAAAGCTGCATCATTACTAAGGCACTCTATAGTAGTAAACTAATGTTTTAATGTTATGTTAAAGCAGCTAAGTGTGTAGTTGCTGGACTTTGGAAAAAAAACAAGTGGCTGGGTTGTCTTGGCAATGGCAATGTAAAACAAATAATACCACTACGAAACTCAAGGGGTCGCCAAAATCTTACAATCTTGACTGTAGCTGCTTTAAGATATAATTAGTCTTTAAAATAACTGAATCTAAAATGATAAATGCTAGATCTTTGAGATTAATGGTATGGTTAGTTTGGTGCCAGGAATCCAATAAACAGCCAAGATATACAGCTCTTGAGTTAGTTGTGTGGTATTAGTGCATGACAGGATGAAAGTCTTATCAGTCATTCTAGGCTTTATGGACCACACCCACTGGGTATCACAGTATGGCCCTGTACTTATATACAGTACATCAAATCACTACAATTTATATTGAGGTTACAGAAAACTACAATGGTTAATGTTTGGTTGCTTAAACATCAGTTTTTGCAGCAGAGATTTGCAAATAATATGCTCAGTCATTTGATGTGTCAATGATTTTAGAGTAAAGTAGTATACTGTATATCCTATAGGCTGTGACACTTCCTATGCAGCACTGAGCAGGCCTACCATCTCTTTACATGGTCTCTCTCCTACCCACTTACAGGACGAATACACCAGGCAATGGTCACATCATTGAATGAAGACAATGAGAGTGTGACTGTGGAGTGGATTGAGAATGGAGACACGAAAGGGAAAGAGGTATAGCTGACACTGCAGCTGCATGAGAAAAAGAGGAGAGCCGGCGCACTAGGAGCTTCAATCACACCTTTTTAATAGACGGTTTGAGTTGGATCTTTTTCGGGTCAAAGGTCGTGTGTGGGTCCCTCTCTCTTTTTTTTCTTCCATTGATGACCCAGTCGAGCACCCTAACCCTAAGCCTACTTAATAATAATAATAGTAAACATTGGTCAGCCGCCCCCAGCTCAGAGGTCTCTCTTTCACTACTGTTTATGCACCTGAGCAGACTGACTATGAAACTCCAACTTAGTGTTAATGTTTAAATCAAGTTTGAGTGAATCAGTTTCAGTCTGACAGTTGAAGGTGTCAAAGCAGAGAGGAATTAGCTCATGTAAATCATTGTTTGCACTCATTACCAAAAGCAATTTTGTTTGAATTTGAACAGGATTTGTAAGTTATACCTACGTGGCTCTAGACATCCCAAATTTAGTGGTGATTTTAGTATAGCTTTTTGTCAAGTCCTTTAAATATTCAGTGTCTATTTTATGTGGCTGCCCCAGATTGACCTGGAGAGCGTCTTTGCTCTCAACCCAGATGTGGCTCCTGAGGAGGAGATCCCGAGTCCTGAGACGCCCCCACCGCCATCATCCACTGCTGCCAAAGTCAACAAGGTGCCAAAGGTCTGCACCGGACCAGTTGTCAAAGTTCCCAAAACTCTCTTTTGGCTCTACTGTATTTCCTCTGCATCACATCACACTTCTTCTTTTTTTACATCATTGATAAGATATGTCCTTTAATATTGCTTTGCAGTAATTATTATTATATTATACCCCCAAATATTCACAATATTTAAACAGTCTTGTCCTTCTTAGGTTAGGGTCACTGGAAAACATGAATGAGTGTAGGTTTGGTTAGCAGTGTGGGGTTGATAGGATGTACAAAATAAAAAATTGAATAATTTCCAGCATTCAATGTATTGTGCATGCTGAGTGCCTTGATTGAACAGATATGTATCTGGGACCTTACTGTTAGTTTTCAGTAATAACCATAAAGAAACAAGGACAGTATTCATTTGACCAAAAGAGGTACCAGTGAGTTGGCAGTGAGTTGGTGGATTAATGAGATCCTATGAGCAGTGGCTCTATGCCAAATGTTATCTCATTAGACACAGTAGAATCCTAGATAGGTTTAAATTAAGAAATGAAAGAGAAGCCTTTAAACTAGTTAAGATATAAGTAATGTAGGGACAGTTTGGCAAATATGAATTAGGCCTTCTCCTAAGCTAAGCAATTTCTTTCAGTGTAGCAGCCAGCCCATAGTGTATATTCATGGTTCTTTTGGTTTTCAATGTACTGTAGGGGTTAAAGCTGTTCTCTGTAATAGGTTAAAATCAAATAAAACTTTGAATTACCACATGGTGTAGTAAGATATAGTATAATGGTGATGGTCTGAAAGCTTCCCCTCTGTCTCTGTTTTGATTGTGCCTCAGTGGTGCTGTTTTCCTCTCCTTTCTGGTCCTTGACGGGCCCTCAAACAGATCCTCCCCTCAGCCTGCACAAGCCTGAATACTATGCTTCTTGTTTAGGTTCATTATTGTAGTTCACCTCACCAGTGCTAGAGTGCCAAGCCTACAGATAGCACCTTTAAATCTTTTTCCTTTACAAACTTTTTTCAGAGCCGACGAACAATAGTACCACCTAAGACTGAGAACCCTACACGGGAGAACAGAGGTATGCTTGATTCAAATACCAAGACAGCCAGAAACCTACTGACCCACTATTAGAGTTTATGGCCCACGCTGCATGTGAAATTAATTTAGATCTTTACAAAATTGCTGTTCCTGCCCACATAGATATAGTGTTGTTTTTCAAAGTCAATACAAGCACATGTCCTTTTACTTCCATCTCTGAGCGCTTAACAAATACTCGGCACAATCTGTGTCCTTGGTATAAAGATATTGGAATGAGAAGGAGAGAGGGCCTGAAATGATCATTTAAACATATATTTACATATATTTTCTGTTAAATAATATTGATATCTTTTTTCTGACACTGGTTAATGTATCCTTACTTGGCAGCTGAATAAAAGCTAAACAAAGTTTTGGAGGAGTGCTGCAGCCAATGTTATTTTTGTGTGTCAACTTGTGCTAAGGACTGAATATGGTGGACTGTGTTCTCTACTATTTTGTGGTGTCCAGCTGCAGCAGTGGGAACCACCCGTGCCCGCCCCAGCCATCAAACCCAAGCTGCAGAACCACCCCCACCAGCAATAGCACCCCAACCCACACAACAACAGACCCTGCTACAACAGCAGAATGGTAACACACACACACACACACAACAAAGATTGAGGAAGAAACAATGCTGGCATTAACCAGAGATCTTTGTCTAAAGGCAGTGGATATTTGGCCAATCTAAGTGTATTACTATTTTATCACAATCATTCACATTCAAGCTGCACAAGTCTAACTCACAAGTTCATGGACACGTCTTAGATTGACTAAACAAAGCAATATATTGTGTTGAAAACCATCTGGCAGTACTCTATTTCATAAACATACAGTATGTACACATTTTTTGTACATATTTTGGCAAAAGGGGCTTGGGTACAAGCTTGTGTACTTTTAAGCACCAATAAATCAGTTATAGTTATATAGCAGTTATAACTACATTTCCCACAAAAAATAGCCTAAAATAATTGTCACCATAAGGAATATACCAAAATAAATGCACTTTTTTAACTGGTGGGTGACATTAGCCAAAGACCAGATCTAGCTAGCTATCAGTATGTCCGGATTTGTAGTGATTTTCACCACAGTTAATACAGTTTGGGTGATCACTAAAGGACTTTGCATGACAACGAAGTTCCCTGCAACGTATTTGGAACATTCTAAACTAGGAAGTTGTAGCTTGTTTGTATTAGGGATGCACCGATCCGATACTCAGTATTGGTATATGACCGGTATATGACTGGCCTAAATTACTGGATTGGATATCGGAAAAAGTTATTTTCCGATCCATCAACATAAATTGATCCAGTCTAACATGACGTAAATGTGGATAGCCGTTGACGTGCTAGTAAGCACATTAGCAGGACATAGTAGTAGCTTGTGGTTGACTGCAGCAAAACAACTGTCCCCAATGTGGTGTGGAATTACTTTAAAATTGAGGCAGAAAAAAGCCTCGCTATAGTTTGCCAAGCCAACATTATCTGTCGGAGACAGCTACAGCTATCCCCCAGCTGTACAAATGTGTGAATTTATTTCAGATTGCTTGAAAAATGTGAGTGCGGCGAGTTTCACTACTTAAATTTGTGCAGTATGCAAATATGCTGCTAAAATTGCACGGAAATGTGGCCAAATCCAGACTTTATATCAAAGTCTACGATCTACAGTGAATAGAATTTTCTTCTGAAACCAAATCTGTCTGGTTTCAGATCATATCAAGTTCTTGTTTTGTGCACGCTCAAAATAACTGAGAATGAGATAGTTGTTTCAATTATGCATCAATTATTTATTAAATCTGTATCATATAATAATACGGTTCTCCTCCTCAGTCAAGTCAGAGGAGAAGGCTGCCATATAGTCAAATGGTCAGGTGGTCCACCTCCTCAGTCAAGTCATGGAAAATGGACCCCGAACAGAGAAAGCACAGTAGTCATACAATAACAACTCTAACTTTGCCCTACAGGAAAGCCATGGGAAAGCAGGTGTTCTGGATAGAATATGGGAACAGAGAAAAGTTATGGTTGCCTCTATGTTTTGTCTAACTAGCTTACAGGAACCTGCAAGAGGGTAAACATTCTTTCAACATACAGTACTTCTAAACAAGAATGAGTGGTTACATGAGTTCATCACACACACTCTACTTAGATAGGATTTTTCCATTACATTCTCATATTTTCCTGCCTTCTTCGTTTCTTGTTGTCTTTAGATGTCTAAATATCTGTGTATACTTATGAAATGTTATATTTATTCAGCTATATATAGTAATCTGTAATATACTAGAATAGGCAGAAATCAACCAGAGGCAGGCGGTATGACGTTGACTTTGCCTCCTTATATGTGGTGTAACCAAAGAGCGTGTATGCAACATGAGCCAAAAGCAAGACGTCATCTCTGCGATCCATCACGCCGCAGTTGGCTCAGATCAATGGCTCAAAATTCCACATGAAACAAATTTGTCATGGCACTTCCTGGACTTTATATGTTGAATCAATGACCATGCTAATCCATCACTGTCTCCAGTTATTTTTTATCTCTATAGCCCAGCCTCAGTCTTTCATTTACTTATGTTAATATATGTTTTTGTTTGTTTATTTTTCTCTTGAGAAATAAACACTGGTGATGCTTTTACATATTTATGCATTATGTCATTGAGCTCATTTCTGGTAAATTGAATTATAATGAAATTTAACTACTCTTCATTTTGCTGGGGTGTCCCTGGAAGCCCCTCAGGAATTCCTAAGGGTCTCCAGATCCCATTTTGTTGTTGCAATTCTGTTTCAGTGAAAACTTTACAGACAGCAAATCTGCTTCTGGCCTTTCTCTTGAATGCATGGCAAGTAGTGGCAGACAAGAAGAGGCCGAGGGCGTAGGTGCAATAGAAAAGTAGCTTTTGATCAGTTTCAGCAGATGAAGGTCATATTGCAAACAATTCTGTAATGGTGAGGAAACATCTATTCAATCCACACAGTATATACTGTATCACTGAACTGCCCTTATACATTGCATTTGATAAAAACAATACATAGATGAAAAAAATTTTAGGTAGTGAATAATATTGGTACAGACGGCTTAAGATATGGTTTTTATCAGAGGCTATTGCCAGATTACACTGCATATAAACTGAAAACATCCTAACACGTTTGGAAAAAGGGATTAGTCATCTGATGGAATGAAGGAGAAACAAGGGGAAGGAAGGTGGGGACAGAAAGGTTGATCAAACAAAAGGGTAGAGAGATGGATGAAAGAAGGGCAAAAGGAATGCAAGTATTCAGGGAGGGAGAGTGTCTAAGGATGATGACTGAGGATCATGGTAGGCATAGGTTTAGAAAACCGTGACTAAGTGGACACTGATTTGAGATGGGCAAGGATATTGGGTCTGGCTCGTTTACACACAAAGATCTTGCCCGAACCGATTTCTCAAATTTGACTCAGATGTGGAACTATATTTGGAATAGTGTCAAATTTAGCTCAGCTACAAGGGAAAGCAATCCAGAAAAATGTCACACAAAAGCAATCACAAACATTTGAAGGTCTAAATTAATAGCAGAAAGTGGTACAATAAGAGAACACACCAACATGCGTACACGCGTGCCGTCACAGCACAAGGATAATAAACACGTAATCATACATCCCGTTAAAGAGTTCATCTAACTTGGTAATACGGCAGGTCACGGGGGATTCAAGCTCAAACCTCAGCTGTGTTATAGTCTAGTGAAAACTCCTAGCTAGTTTCCAGGAGCACTGTATCCAGCAGCATGTGCTATTCTCTGCTGTAGTGTATGAGGCCGTATGCAGCAACAGACAGCAGTGATGTCATGCTCCCACACAGCTGTGTGTGACGGGGCTCAAAGGGCCTTTCAGAGTCACACCCTGGCTTGGCTTTTAGACTTGTATTCATACTAGTGTGCTTGTTCTAGTGTAGCTAGAATAAATATAAGTAATCCAGTGTAGCTGTTGGGATTATAAACGCTTTGTTAGCTTTCAATGCCGAAAAGGCTTCAGATTTCAAATGCGCGTAGTCCTCTTAAATGATTTTTGCCGTTATTTTGATGACTAATCTGTTTTCTTTTGTGTAATACGTTTGCTCCGCCCTCTCCAGCGCGGAGAAAATCCAACTGTGTGAAGGAGGTGGAGAAACTGCAGGAAAAGCGAGAGAAGAGACGGCTTCAACAACAGGAACTCAGGGAGAAGAGGGCACAAGTGAGGAGCAAGCACACACACACACACACATACAAGCAGACACATACAAACACACACGTACAAACACACACACACATACTAGAGGTGTACAGAGACATCATTATCTGTATCTGTTCAACCAACATAATTATCTGTCTCTATCTGTATTCGGGTAGAAGACCCGTAGTGGGCGTGGTTTATACCGGAAGTCACGTTAAATCGGGCAATTGTTGTATTTTCTAACCTAATATTCATTGACAATTGTTGTGCCTTCAAAGCATCACACTGATTTAATATTAGCATATAATTAATTATGAAATATATTTCCACATCCTCATATTGTTGACATATTGTCATCTCTCTCTCTCTCGCTCTCTCTCTCTTTTTATTATTATTTTTTTTAACTAAACTAAGTTTTATGAACTGTCTGAACCCCACCACCACCACCCCCCTTCAACTGGGGGACATTGAACAATCAGAAAAATTCTGTTTTGCACTGGAAATAGAAACTATTTACTGTAAAGATATATAGAAAAATATCCTTCAGTTGAAAGGAATAATCTTAATTTGCAATGATGCTGCGTTCGCATTTCTTGGTGATGTGATGACAAGACGCCTCCTCCTCTCCTCCTCCTCGATGCGAGAGTTTCCCTGAGTGACAGCCGGTAACGGTCAGCTCTGTGCCTGATGTGCGCAGACTCTGTGGGCGCGACTACAGAATATACTGATCACTTTTCAGTAATGTAAATGAATAAATAAATTAAACGACTAGTTAGTGAAATCAAAGCTGATCATAGAGCTGACTTTTTTTCCCCCCGAATAATATTAGCATTAATAATAGCATTATTTGTGCTTTCCCGAATAACGTATTCATATTTGGGTATATCCCTAACAAACACAAACACAGACACACACTCAAACACATACAAACACAGACACACTCAAACACACATACACAGTTGCACAGATGTGGCAGGTACTGGCATCCTTTACTGTTTGCTTGACTAATCTGGGGAAATCTATCAGTGCCAAGCCTGAGTGGGTGTTACCAGAATTCAGTGATAAAAATGATGTAAGAATGGAATAACTAAGTAATTTCATATTGTAATCGACCGGCAGGCAAGCTACGATCAACTGGTAAATCACAAACACTAGGTTGCCCACCCCAGAAGTTTAATACTTCGGAAAGAGCAGAAACAGAAGAAACTATTCCACTGAACTCCCATTACCCTTTAAACTTTGATGGTCTACTTGTTTTCTCAGCAGCACTTCTAGGTTATTTGCAGGAACTTTTATTTTTTATTTTATTTCAAACCTTTTGTTGTTTTCTGTGTCATTCCAGGAGGTGGATGCCACTCTTCCTAACTATGAGATCTTGTGTATGATAACAGACTTCAGAGCCAGTCTGGACTACAGGCCTCTAACCACTGCCGATCTGGTATGTCTGGTAAAGGGGCTCTGGGGGTTCTACAACACAATTAATAGCAAGAAGAGTACACAAAGATCTCTGTAGGAGCAGGAAGGAACATTAGGACTAGGGTGTTATCTAACTGGGCCCTTTGCATTCATTTGGAGTTGTATAATATATAATATACAGTTGTATGCAACATGTAGATGAGAGGGTTTTGAATTGATTGATTTGATTTAACTCTGGCCTAAAAAATCAACAGTTAAATTGCTTGTGTATGATTATAATGTTACATGCATTTTAACTTTGTGCATAGTATAATTGGCTTCATAGTAATAGTGACGTCCTTTTTAAGAAGCTCAGTCTTTTTATCAATTGACAAATGAAGTTATTGTTTTTTCTAAGTTTGGTCACGAGATTTAAGTGGAATAAAGTGAAAGTCTAGGCACATGGGCTTAATAGCACTCTTGTCTGTCATAAGCCTGCCCTGCCCTCTAGGGCTGTTTTTCATGGCTAGGCCCCTTAGTTCTAGTGAGAGGAAATCTTAATGCTACAGCAGACAGTGACATTCTAGACGATTCTGTGTTTCCAACTTTGTGGCAACAGTTTGGGGAAGGCCCTTTTCCTGTTTCAGCATGACAATGCCCCCGTGCACAAAGCAAAGTCCGTACAGAAATGGTTTGTCGAGATTGGTGTGGAAGAACTTGACTAGCCTGCACAAGGCCCTGACCTCAACGAAATGGAAAGCCGACTGCGAGCCAGGCCTAATTGCCCAACATCAGCGCCCGACCTCACTAATGCTCTTGTGGCTGAATGGAAGCAAATCCCCGCAGCAATGTTCCAACATCCTAATGGAAAGTCGTCCCAGAAGAGTGGAGGCTGTTGTAGCAGCAAAGGGGGGGGCCGACTCCATATTAATGCACACGATTTGGGAATGAGATGTTCGACAAGCAGGTGTCCACATACTTTTGGCCATCTAGTGTAGCTCGAAAGCCATAGGTACATCTTACAGTGGTGTTAACGACACAACTAATGCTTCAAAAAATTAACGATGTCCCGTGATGTTTCAGATAGAGGAGCATAGGATATGTGTATGTGTACGGACACGCCCCCTCAATAAAAAAGGTAAATTTAGCTTTTTCACTATAATAGCATCTTTTTGTTGATAGCATAACAGCTCACAAAGCAGCATGATTTCAATAGCTCTCCAAATAAAATATTTATTTATTTGGAGTTTTGTCACTTTATCTCTCTCTTAGAGTTGACATTGAAGGATCTGGATGTGATCACCATACCCAGTAAGGACGTGGTAATGGTCCATGAGCCTAAGCAGAAAGTCGACCTGACCCGTTACCTGGAGAATCAGACGTTCCGTTTTGACTATGCCTTTAATGAAAGTGCCACCAATGAGATGGTCTACAGGTACAATGTTTCAACAGTACTTTGAGTAATGGATGAGAGATCCTATTTGCTAACAAGTGCTCACCTATTCCCAGGTTCACTGCTCGGCCACTCGTTGAAACCATTTTTGAGAGGGGGATGGCAACATGCTTTGCATATGGGCAAACTGGCAGTGGAAAAACTCATGTAAGTCTTTTGTGAAGTTACAAAATCTGTCTAAATGAACACGTGCCTACTTTTGAGGACATTAACTGTAGTGGCTCATGTCTCTTTTCAGACTATGGGAGGAGACTTTTCGGGAAAGAACCAGGACTGCTCGAAAGGGATCTATGCACTTGCTGGTTAGTGTCGCCCATTCCGCTATCTCCATGGGTGATGATGCTATCGCCGAGATTTGAGTCTCTCTCATTTTCTTTCCCTGTGCAGCCAGAGACGTCTTTCTCATGTTAAAGAAACCAAACTACAAAAAGTTAGACCTTCAGATCTTCGCAACATTTTTTGAGATTTACAGCGGGAAGGCAAGTGTCTGACAATGTTTTACAAATCCACCTTATTCAAAAAGGGGATTCAGTTTGTTTTGCTCAATTACTTTTTTACGTTTATGTACTAGTTAAACTTCCTGATATTGACTTTGTGTTTGTATTAAAGGTGTTTGACCTGCTAAACCGCAAGGCCAAGTTACGGGTTCTGGAAGACGGGAAGCAGCAGGTCCAGGTGGTCGGGCTGCAGGAGAGGGAGGTCAAATGTACAGAGGATGTTCTCAAACTTATTGAAGTGGGAAACAGCTGCAGGTAAACCCAGTAGGAGAGATAACTATAACAACGATAATAGTGAATCTACAGTATATTTTTATGGCACTATTCCTAATCAAATTACAAAGAGTTCTATAATAAAAGGAACTTAACAAATGTATTAGCAGTTGGTCTTTACTACCTTTACTTTAATTCAAATCCAGTTCCACTTTATCCGGTGTGCTCCACTTGTCCTGAACGTCACCTCAATGCACACCTCAACAACAGTATGATTCATTTGATTGTACACAATTATGGTTAATTTATAAGGAGACAGTGAAGAGAGACGTAATACTGGGATTATATGTTGGTGTTATAGTCTCATATTCATAGAGTTCTCAGGCTGCTGAGGTTTGAATAAGATGGACATTTAGGTGTGGAGGTGGGACGTCCAGAGTGCAATTCATTGTAGCTCTCAGGAAACAAAAAGGTGTTCATCAGGTTTTCTAGACAGAGAAAGTGTCTTGTCCCAGAGATATACAGTATCTTGTCCCAATCCAATTCTAATGACACACATTGACTAAGGGTTACATTAGAGTTACGGTACAGAACAGTAGTCATTGCTTAAATGATTCAAGTCAAACTGAAATAATATGCAAAAGGTGTGTGTGATAAGCACGTTTTGGTAAGTCTATGGTCATGTGCCTTGAAGTCCCGAAACTACCACATAACGCCTGTCTTTGTGCCAAGACGTTGTCTGAGCAGGCAGAAAAAAAACACTGCTGGAAATGTAAATGTCATTACTTCCTGTGTACCAGAGGATTTCTCCCAGAAAAGTGCTACCCGACACCAGTTGTTTAGAACAGCAAAATAAGCAAATGTAAAAGCTTCCATGAACTGGATGTAGGTTGAATCACCATTGTGTTATATCAATAGGCGATAGAGAGTAGCAAAACAGACATGTATTTCTGTGAAAAATAAATAAATGCCACTTTAAGCCTTCATATGTTGAATACAAACATTCTTGCAGACAGGAACAGACACGTGTCAGGTGCATACCTTTTTTTATGAATCAGTGTTGTAGTTATGGAAGGAGAGATGACTAACTCGGTCAACATCTCAATGTTATACTGATCTCAAGAAATCTTTAAAGTGGCCCACACTGCACAATAGCTTTTCCTCTCCAAATATCTTCTTCTTTGTCTTTTCTCTCTCAGGACCTCTGGTCAGACCTCGGCCAATGCCCACTCGTCACGCAGCCACGCCGTGTTTCAGATCATCCTGCGGCGGAGGGGGAAGATGCATGGAAAGTTCTCACTTATTGACCTGGCAGGGAACGAGAGAGGGGCGGACACCTCCAGTGCTGACCGCCAGACTCGCCTAGAAGGAGCTGAGATCAACAAGAGCTTGTTGGCTCTCAAGGTCAACCGTTGTCTTAGTATTTTAGATGTTTTAAGGCTGTTGAACTGTAAAGGATGACAAGTCTCTCATATTGCCTGGTAGTAATTTTGCAGCTTAATTATTCCTATAAACATATATAAGACATGCTACATGTAATCTGAAGCAGAAGAAGCCAACGGCCAATAGAGACTGAACATGGTTTGTCAGCTAAGAGTAGAAGCAGTCAAGGGTTGTCCCAGATGTACCACCACAGTTAATATATTAATTAGAAAATTATGATCAGATTTATCAAAATATCAAGCAGCACTTGCCAAAATGTTCATTCATCAGTCTTTGATAAAGCAGTACTCAAATGAAATATTTTTTATTCCATATAAGACAAAAACAAGACTTTTGTTTCATCAGTGTATCAGTATCAGCTTTTTTTAATTCAGCATCCAGATGTAGTGACAATCAGAGGCAGCTCTTGGAACAAGTTCTGCTCCCCTGCTAAACTTCTGTTCCCAAGTTACACCCGTAGAAACGCTGATGGCGGTTTTGGTTTCCTGCAGGAGTGTATTCGCGCTCTGGGCCGGAACAAACCCCACACTCCCTTTAGAGCCAGCAAACTAACCCAGGTGCTGAGGGATTCCTTCATAGGAGAGAACTCTAGAACATGCATGGTAAGTTATGCCCAGACTGTGGCTTTAGTACAGAGACACACTATTGAGAAATGGAATCAGAACATTTCATTAATTTGACTGAAATCACACGATAGTAAGAGAAATATGTCTGTGACGTTGCTCTTTACAGATTGCCACTATCTCTCCTGGGATGGCATCTTGTGAAAACACCCTGAACACACTGAGATATGCCAACAGGTAAGACAAGAAAATGGATATTATTGAGAACCAAGATAAAAATTCAAGAAAAACCTAAAACATGTTTATAAATCAGGCTCTTAGCTGAAAATTTCAGTTCTTTTTCTGAATTCCTTTTAACAATTAGCACTTTTTCCAGAGCATTGGTTTGTGTTAGCACTATCAGACATAATAGCATATTAATCTGATCTATTGTATCCCAAACCAGTTACACACAGTCTTACACGCTGATTACACAGACTTTAGTCTAGGTATTGCATATTCCTAATAGTTCCCTTATTAAATGTCCAAGTGCACAATGTTATACTTTTGAACATAAAAATCACACGTGGAAATATTTGGGAAAGGAACTTTTTTAATAAATCCATGTCATGGGCTGTACAAGATATTAGAGTACAACAAAGTCCAACTGTTGCTGTAACAAAGATCTGAAAGCAGTGACAAAGATCTGACTGTTTACACTAATCAACGAAAACAGGCTAATTTGTGATAAAGAAATGAGCAAAATATTTGATATTGTACAGTTTAACTGATACTTTGGAGTAGAGCACAAGTGCATATTTTTATGCTCTGCATAAAACCCTGTAAGTCACATTGGGACCCACTAGTGCCTATTTTTGTGTACTGAACTAAATCTGATGTGATCATTATCTAAACATAGCATGGTGTTGGCACCAGCTGGAAACAATTAACTATATCAGTACTGTATTTATGTACTGTCTATTCAAAAGCCAACAACTGTTATGGTGACTTATCTGGGTGCTGAACAATATCTTACAGTAATTAGCTGACTATATTGGGACCTTTTTTTAAATTTTATTCTTGGCATTTGAGGAAGAGTCATGCTGCAATTTCCAAAATGTGTGTGTTTCTCTGTGTGTCTGTCTCTCTTCAGAGTGAAGGAATTTGGGATCAGCCCCTCAGACATTCCCTTCTCCAACAGTGGAAGTGGAGGGGGCCGCTCTGAGCTCTCCCCTACCTTTGAGTACGCTGACTTTCCCATCTCTCCCATCAGGTCTCTCCCTATGCACTACCCACCAGCATATCCAACCACTACATTTATGTTGTCTCACACTACATTACCCATCAGCCACAGCCTTCACTTTCCTTCCATCCCAGTAAGAAGCTACACAAAGTCGGTAGTATGCCATTCAAAGGCAATATTGCACTGGGCATTGCACAGTAAAGTTTTTCTTATCACATGAGCCTAAATTAGCAGTAGGGATAACTTCTGCTCTTTCACCTAATTACCATTCATTAGTGTTGGCCTCCATTTTAGTGAGAAGTTGCCCATGTTGTTCTCCAGGCTCTTGTCTTTGTTTCATTTAACCAGCACAGAGTCGGGATTATTTGTTATTGCTGCTTGCTAACATAGTGATGAATATTTTGAAATCATTTTATCCATCACTGTACTGAAAATTGCAAATGTTTTTTCTGTTCCAATTGTTCTCCTTGCCATGCCTAAATTGTTTTATATTATATGTTATAGTATATTTTTATACTATACTTCTCCTGGCATGCTGATAATTCTAACCAATCAGGTGTCTGCATTTTGCATGCAGTTTCCAACATATGTTGGAATGTGTTGGTGTTTTCATCAGAGATAGTAGTAGTTACTGTAATAGTACTGCATTGAGCAGCTTTTGTGCTACTGGTGTTGCTTGTTAGGCGAGCGTCGGACCCTACAGCAGACCCTGGAGCAGTAATGGACATCCACTCTGTGTCACACACCACCCAGTTGGAGGTGCTGGAGGCTCAGTGGGGAGTTGGCAGCTCTCCGCAGAGAGACGATCTTAAACTGCTCTGTGAACAGAACGTAAGGCGCCCACACACACACACACACACACACACTCACTTCCACACTCTCCAATTTACCCTGGTGTACGTACTGTAGTGTACACTCAATCACACACGTCACTCAACGTTTTAAGACGCACATCTACAACTCATGACTACTGTGGTGGTCTGGTCCACAGGAGGAGGAGGTTTCCCCACAGCTGTTTAGCTTCCACGAGGCCGTCTCTCAGCTGGTGGAAATGGAAGAGCAGGTTCTGGAGGACCACAGGGCCGTGTTCCAGGTACAGTAGACCCTTCAGGAAGGTCTGACATGTAAACAGTTACTGAAATACGCTGATTTCCAATGCAGTCATTTAAACAACAGCTCACAGTTCATTGAAGTTTTTTTTTTACATTGCACGTTTTTCATCACAACCATTCTCCTAATTCAGCAGATGTCTGAAGTTGTGATGAGAGAGGTTTTATTGTAGTACACACACAGCCACAGCGGAGAGACAGATTTGAGCCGTGTGTGCTCTTTGCAGGAGTCAATCCGCTGGCTTGAAGATGAGAAGGTCCTTTTGGAAATGACAGAGGAAGTGGACTATGATGTAGACACATATGCTACTCAACTAGAACAGATCCTCGACCAGAAGATAGACATCCTTACTGAGCTCAGAGGTAAGGAAAGACATTTTACAATCTAATGTTGGCAATCATTAAAAAATAGCCAAATAAAGAATGTATACAATTTACCATGCATAGGTCATCCTTTATTAGTTGGTCCTAGGGATGCAAATTCTGCCAATTTTTTCTGACCATTAATCAAGCCTTATTAATCGGTTAATAACCACTAACTTGAAATGATATGACTGACATGTCCAGGTTTTGCATCGCTACAATATGGGCACTCACATTCACTTGCGGACACTAGAAGAAAATAACTTCACGGTACAAAAATACATTATGGTAAAAACAACGTTTGGTTTAAAAAAAGACAGATAAAGCTTCCATTGCTTTGCTTTAACTTAAAGACAGCGTTGCATAGCAATGCAAGTTCTTTCCTCTAGGAAAATAATCCACACAGAGATTCTTCTTCTTCTACTTTTGTGGCAGACTAGACACATGTGGCATGTTGCTGTCCCCACTGGTTAGACCTTATTAAAACAGCATATACACAAGGAAATGGGCTACGACGCCCTCGTGTGTTAAATTTTAATAAAACCCTTTCCACAAAGCAGATTAATTACATTTTAATTAACAGTATTTATTCTGACAGGATTGATCAGTCAAATGTCTTAACAGCGGTTAACCAACCACCCATCACCGGTTAACCTTTGACATCCCGAGTTAATCCATATAGCAGGTGCTGTAGTAGTGGCTCATTTACTAATGGAGGTGTCCTCTTGTCTTCTTTCAGATAAAGTCAGGTCCTTCCGTTCTACACTTCAGGAAGAGGAGCAAGCTAGCAAACAAATCACCCCCAGGAGGCCTCGTGCACTATAGACAAACACACATACATACTTACAGATGCGTATATGACATTTTGCCAGAATACGCATCACGCTCTCTCCAATGTGGCACAAGCAAGGGTTTCCCAAAAACACCATCACAGCAATGAAACATATTCTAATACGTACCACTGATCCATGGGAAGGTAAAGGCCTAACAATTGGGTTGGGTCACCCTTTAGGAAATAGCTGATTTACCTCAGCTATGATTTTAAGACTTGTCTTTTCTGTCTGGTGTAACCCCAATATTTCTGCTGTACAGGCTCTTATTGCTTCTTGTTCTCACTCCATCCATTTGTAAAACCAAGGGCAGTGTTTCTTAGCTCTTCCATCCTCCTGTAGACTGTATTTACAAAGTTGATATATTGTGTGATGTGATTACTCACTCAAGTGCTTCACATTAAAGAAAAAAGTATAGAAGGAATACATTCTTTTGAAAACATTTTTATAGGGTTAACTTAAAAATATTGTCACCCTGACAAGTTTGCAAACAACCATTACCATTGTGCAACATTGCTTCTTGTTTTGAGGATTTTTATTGTTTGCTTCCCCTGGTTATGGCTTTCTATAACAGTCACATCTGAAATCCAATTAACCAACTGCTCATATGGCTGTTATGAATGCATTTGAACGCTACACCATGAATCTGGAACATAACAGGCAGAGCACTATTATGATCTGAACTTCATAAGAAGGTGTTGGTCAGAGCCCCAACAAATGTATGCATGTTCAAACCCAACTGTGACTGTTTGTATTCTGATTCCCTCCAGAGCTGGCCAGACCCTCTTATGTGAACTGTAAATACAACCATAACTCTTCCATAGCATTCCCCCATCCATTCTTTCAAGAAGCTGCTTTAATGTTAAACTATTCAGCTCAAATGACAAGGTTGAAATATTGTTGCCCTTGATGTTTATGAGGGGCTTACCTAAAGAAGAAAAAACATTGGAGATACACTGTATGCTTTCAGCTGTAGGGGCTAAAGTGTCTCGTCACTTTTCTGTCTCAAAAGGTATTTGCACATCTGAACTGACTCATTTTAAATCATCAAACCTACCAGGGTCAGCGGTTAAAAGAGGCTTTGCCAGCAGGTCCTTTTTATGTACTTGATGCGTCTGTGTACAGCTAGTTGCAACCTTGTACATAAGACATATAATTTGTGCATTCAAATATTGTCTTTTTAGGCGACCACAATGCAAAGCAAAGGACCCAACCATTGATTAAAAAAAGAAAAGCTGCATCATTTTCATCTTTATATTTTGGGGATATATTTTTTTTTGTATTATTATTTTTGTAATTATTATTAGTTTTTGTTTTTTTTTCAAAATGACGACAACACTTTTATACCCAAAAATGTTACAGTACTTAATAATGTGATAAGTATGATAATTATGATATAAGTACCATTAAGCTCAGTCTCATGTTTGCTGTTTACAAGGCAACTAGAGATTTGTCTCGCACAGCTAAGATTTGTTTAAAAAAAGGGAAACTAAGTGACATCAGACTGAGCTTTGCTGAGCTGCTGCAGTGTAACTGAAGGTTTACCTTAATGTACAGTATGTTCCCTGGGGCTTTACTTTTAGGTTGTGAGCTTATTTTATTAATGTTATGCTGGACATCTTTACTGTCATTGCAGACCAAGGCTGTTTTTATTTATTCATTTGAAATTTTACAGGCACTTTATGTTAAGTCAGATTTTTTTTCAGTGATTGAAAATGCACAAAAAGGGCGTACTGTATTTTTTTTAATTGTTAATTTTCTGTTGTTGACTGACTACTGAATGTTTTGCAGTGTGCGTGCAACAGTGGTTGGTGTCTTTCAATTATGCCAGCATAATTGAAAGACTATTGTGGCTCTCAATAAAGATGTCCAGGATTGGCAGGTTTGCACGTCTGACTGGAAGATTTCGCTTCTCTCTCATTTTCTCCAAAGAACTACAAGAGACTGTAAATATGTAAATATATGGAGAGTTCTGGTGACTCACTGGGCTATGGTGAATGGCTATAGTGTATACCATGTAAATATGGTATCGTCTTAGGTTTGAAAACAACCTGTGACCAGTGTCATACTATCTTTCTATTGATGGCAAACTTTAAAACACACACACATTGTGATACAGTCTAATTGTATTTATTCCACAGTACAGACAATGATAGAGCAAGCTGTGGCCCAGACTGGAAAGGAGTCATATACCATACCAGATACCAACAGACATGAAGCAAATAAGGAACTAATTGACACTGCTTCCTACTCATATTTGAAAAAACACCAAGTATCATAATCACTTCAAGAAGCAATTCTGATATTAGTGTTGTAAATTTCAAGTACACACAGTGCTTTTCAAATGGTATTCAATGCTTTGTGGATAAAAAGCTAATTTATTTTTTCAGCAGAACCATGTAAAAACCAATTTAAAATTTGGACCAGTTGCACTGATAAAATAGGATACTGTGTAATTGAAATACAGAGAAATACTATTTAATTTGAACATTAAACTGAAACATAAAACTTGAATATATCATCTTAAACACTGCATATATCCAAAATATATATTAATTATTGCCACCATATACAGTTTTACACCCTATTGTATGTTACAGATCTCTCGCCTTATGGTTTGTGACTATTGTTTTAATGTTTTATTTCAATTGTATGTACAACACATTAAACCAAATCCCATAGGTATAAATTACCAAACAGCCAACAACTATTATGCAGAATTACCACATTTTGTGGAATAATTCACTACTTTTATGTCCTATAAATAATGCTACATTATGAACAAGATTGTGTCGTATGTCATTAATAACACTTAAAATCACAAGCTCCTTTGAAAAACTAAAAGCAATCCTGGACTGTGCAGTGTAAAACTGTACAGAAGATAGAACTGAAGACCTACAAGCATATCACCTCTATCTAAGAGTGGCAATAATTGTAATAATCTCAAATATAATCAGTAGCATCTTTTGATATATAATATTTCATTAAACACTGAGTACATTGTGGTTAACACAACTGATTTATTGTTGTAAAGCATGAGGGTTAAGTAGTTCTGGCTAGATGACATGCAACAGCTTCAAGATAGCAGCTTTGTCTGGATGGGTTTTCACTTCATGCACCCACTTGCTGACTGAAAAACCTGCCTACATCATTTGTCAAAGGTTTTGTAAAATATTTTTGAAAAATAGTAAAGTCCACGCTATAAAATGTTTAGCAGTTGACTTGTAAAGACACAGCAGAGGTCAACAGTGGCTTGAATACAAATTGGTTTCACAAGGTGTGATTATAACTTAAGGTGGTGTGTGTGTGTGTGTGTGTGTGTGTGTGTGTGTGTGTGTGTGTGTGTGTGTGTGTGTATGTATGTTTGTACTGTGATTTGCCTGTAGCTTGTGCATGGAAGATTGTGCCCCTGCTGTGATAGTGGTTTTGCCTTGCTGTGATTGGAACAATAATATTGCACTGGTAAAACAACAAAAAAATAACTTAATTGTTAGTCCTACGTAGAGCAATTGAATAAACAACTGACGAAGTGACAAATAAAATGCTACATATTTCAAATATAGTTCACCTGAAATTTCCAACAACTTCATGATTTTTATGTAAATAAATAACTCTCAACCATATAAGTCCTACATATACACCTTTACTTTACACTATCTACACAGACACATCCATGGCTCCTGAACAGTCGGGACTGTAGGAATCCAAATAGGCAGACATTCAACTCATTAACAGCCAAAAGGCCAAAGGGGAACAATATGGCTGTATCCAAAATCTCCCCAAGTACCACAGAAAACTTTACTGTGGGTAACAAATGCCACCTACAGCATAAAATATATGCTTAGGTACTACATTAATTCTTGCAAAAAATGTTTGCAAGCATATTGGCCCAATCATAGACTCAGTAACATGCTTGACCTATCCTCTCAATTAAAAGGACATACATGTTTTCTTGAAGCCATGTCCCTTGCCTAAATGTGGACGATATTAGATCAAAAAAAGATCTAGTCATCATATTATCTTTAACTTTTCAATCAATACAGAGTCGGGTTCTAAGTAATGTTACCGTGATCTCTCTTGCTCCTACAATAAGGATAGGTTGGATACAGCCTAAACACCCAAAAGCGTTTTTTTTGGCACATGTACTTACATTATTTTCATGTCCTGACAAAATGTAAATAAGTGTGCATACTAGCACATAAACCCTGAAATAAATAAAAAGGTATCATGCACTACAAAGGTATTAACATGTAGCAACATGAGATGGTAACTAGATATTCCACCGTAAACTAGTGCAAAACAACAATGAGGTTACACAGTTGAATTACTACAGTATATAAGAATGATTTTGGCTTTTGTGGTGGTTTGGTGGAGATTGCTGATAATAATTATTGTCAATGATACTCTCCTAGTATATCTGCTCATGGAAGCTGGGCATAATAGCAGTAGTAAAATAACAGTAGTGCGCTAGCTAGCAGCTAGCCCACTAATGACTGAAGAGGTACAGCCACTCCAAACATTATGCTCCAAATGTTTCATTTGCCATGGGTTTGATGGCCACCATAGTAAATCCAAATCACCTTACACTTCATTTGTGTTTTTGAAGTGGAGACTTTGAGTTTTAGGGTACGTTTCAAAATCATATGGCCTCTTCTCCCCCCAAGTCCTAAATTGACAGCAAACGGAAGCAACAGAGATTCTGCACATTGGAGGAGAGGACACCAGTGATTTCTCCCCACTAACACATTCAACACCAAAAGGCCATTGGCAGTTTGTGGAACCCTTAACCAATCAACATTCACATAAAATCAACTCCTTCAATCAGCTGCTCAGCCCATTTGGTGAAATATTGACGAATGAAACTTGTGTGAATATCCTGTCTTTGTCCTTCCTAGTGTCCAGTGCCAGGAATGACACAGGCCCCTAAGAAGAAACACTGTATCTGTTCTGTGTGGTATCACTGGCCGTGTGACGTAAGAGCAAGAAAGAGCGAAAAAAGCTAGGGAGCACTGCAGGATGAAGTGTCTCCCAGCAGCAGCACGTTGAAAACAGAGAGAACACCACCAACAGGTGGATCAGAGGTATTGCAAGCAGATGACCAGATAAAGGGATTGTTGCTGTGGACTGTACAGAGTTCAAATCGTCACCTTAACACTGCACGTCCTGTTCGCTGTCTTCTGTTACATCTGTGTAATAAATGTCTCATTTGACATTAAGGCCTAGATGGCCCATAGGCCATTCTGAAAGAAATAATACTCTAGAGTCTGACAAAGGGTGGAGCCAAACCAAGGTATCATCTTCACTTGGACACCAGTATGTCAGCTGTATCAAAAGAGAATTGTCTCGTGACAGAGACAAGCGCAGGAATCTTTCTTCACTTATGCACATGTATAAGTGATGATCTTCTTGTACTCTTTTAGTCTTGTTCCCTTTCTCCTTTCTTTGGGGCAATTCCTTTGACGGTTATCTTGTTGTGGTGTGAGGGGTTTCTGTACTTATTGCCAGGCATTGCTGGGTAGAACGGTCATGTTGTTATATGCGTAGGTCAGCTGAAAGTGGGATAGTAATGGAAGTGAAAACTGTTGGCCTCTTGCCTTGGCTACCAACTAACTGGC
>OMKK01065605.1:0-12237 GCA_900302305.1 Polymixia japonica
TATGTGTGTCACCCTGTGCATTTCATCAGGTAGAAAAAAAGTCTCTGTTAGTGGCAATGTGTGGAATTTATCAAACTATTGTATCTATCTGTCTGTCTATCTACCTGTCTGTCTGTCCGTCTGTCTGTCTATCTATCTATCTATCTATCTATCTATGTCTGTCTGTCTGTCTGTCTGTCTGTCTGTCTGTCTGTCTGTCTGTCTATCTATCTATCTGTCTGTCTATCTATCTATCTATCTATCTATCTATCTATCTCATCCTCACTTATACAATTTTCACTTTTAAAAAAGCTGTAGATATTTGAATTTATTGTCTATCATCATACATTACAAAACCTTTTGCTGACTTAATTTTACTGCATCTGCAAATCCCATGTACAATATGTGTGTCATCTCTTGTAAGTACATGTTCACCACAAGAGAGCAGCAAAGCCTCTTAAGGTATAATGTTTATGGACTATTATGTCCATAAAGCAGCTTAAGCATGAAGTAATAATGGTGAACAGAACATAGAAAGGCATAAGCAACGACTTTTAGAGAACAAAAAAACCCTCTTTATTCTAGAAGATGAAGAGGAACAGACAGGAGGGATGAGGGAGCTTGTTATATAAGACACCATAACATTTGTGGGCCAAGCTAAATAGTGCTTTTGTTAAAATGTACAAAATCAAAAAGCCTTTTTGTAAGACTCGATGTGAACATGTAATAGAGCCTATTTGGGAATACATACATTTCATTATATACAGTCATACACAACGTATTTACATAATAAATAGTTTTAGTACAGCGGCTGGCATCAGGGTCTGGGAACTTGGCAGGTCCAACCTGTGGGTTCAGGTAGGTACACAAAATCCCTCCTGAAACAAAACCAAAGAGAGCTTAGGACTTGCAAGTCATGCCATGTCTAGTCGAGAGCTACACAAATATACAAAAATATTTAATGGCTTTTTTTAATTAAAAAAACCTGTTGCTGAGACATAGTTGTGTGACTTTCACAAGCAGTATACATTTGGTCTTTTAAATACAAGGAGGGGAAGAGGGAAGCCTAGAGCGCTTTATCAGAAACTACAGAAGAGATGGTAACTGAAACATGTATGACATCATCTATACAGAAAAAACACAGTCATATAATATTGCATACGGTGTCAATTTAGTGTTTTTTATATATATTTGTATTTATATCAATAAACACAGTGATGTGAGGATTGATTTCTTCCGTCATAACATGACCATTGACATTTGAAGTGTATACTCTCAGCTCATAGAAATGTGATTTTATTCAATAGTTTCTTTGTCAGGCATTCCTGCAACATTGACACATTTACCAGCCAGAGGAGGCTGCAGTCTTTGGATGCTGTACTTACTCTCTCCAGTGTGGGGCACTGTTTTCACGACACAGCAGTCCCTCATCGCACGGGCAAATCTGGTTGATGCTGAACGCCAGACCACCATCAGGTACGTAGCAGCTCTCGCCAGGTGTCAGTCGTCGCTTGCACACCTGCTCGCCATGGTGACGGGCACAGCACATGGACGCCTCACAGTCCCTGTCTACTTTACACCTGGCACCTGGATGAACGAATCACAGATTAGTCCCCATTTCAGAGCTTTAGTACAACACATTTTCATAGGATTCCACTAAGTCTTTGGTAAAATACCAAATCTTATTAATCTGTTTTAAGCCTTTTGGATCTATCTTATAAATATAAATACAACATCTTTTTCTGACAGTTACCTTTACTGCTGCTTTACGTAAACTCAGTTCCAGATTAAAGAGTTCCTTTTAACTGAGGTTTTCACTGGAGGAAATGTCTTAGTGTAGCACCAGGCATAAAATGTGTCTGTGGAAACAGCATCGATTCTTCAGAGGCGCTCCCTTACCCTCTTGTCCGCTGGGAACGCTGCGGTGGCACTTTCCAAACATGCAACTGAGTCCGCGAACACATTGGGAATCCCTGCGACAGTAATAGCCCTCCCCGCGGAGAGGGACGCACAGACCGAAGTGGCGATCACAGGAGAATCCCCGCCCACAGGCCCTGTCATGGTCACAAACACCCTGGAGAAAACGGAAGATTTTTTTTTAGAAACTTTGCAACTGACATGAACTCCAAGGGCAAGGATAGGATACAAGACTAGGTCACTCAAAATCATCGTAGAACTAAGACCCTAACAGGCTTTTAAGACATTTTTTCCTTAAGAAAAAATAAGTTTATTGGTTGCAGTGTCCTGAACCTTTTGTATGGTATTATCTAGTGTATATCTAGTGCTATTACAGTGTAAAGACCTATTGCTATCAAGCCATTAAAAGCACATTTTACACATAAGTAGGACTAGGATAGTAATTCTGCAAATAACTCTTTTCTACAGGGACTAAGTGGCTTCCTGATTTAAATATTTCAGAGATGTTTGCTTTAATTGATCAGCTTTCCAAAAAAAAAACAAAACCCAATATTTTACTGTACAGAATACAAATTTCCTTTTGGTTTAATTTCTAGAGTAACATCTGTGATCTGTATGATCGTGCCCTCAAGAGAAGTAGGCACCAACTGCATATTTGAGAAGGTCTTACCGTGGGTCTTTTGGCTACAGGAGCGCTGTCCCTGAGTGCCACAGGTCGCTCCTTAGGAGGACTATGGGGCATGTTGAGCATCCAGGCCCAGATACGTGCCTCAGTCCAGGCGATGCACAGACACAAGGAGACTAACCACAGATTCTTCAACATCTCCACACAGCACAATAAGACCACAAAGAGAGAGAGAGAGAGAGAGAGAGAGAGAGAGACTAAAAGAGGCCAAACACCTCAAGGAAAAAGAAAAGAGTTTGTTTTCTATGACTGAAAACAGAGGGTAGCTCTTAGGATCCCTTCAGTATGAAGCATGTCAATGTTTTCCAAAGTTAGAAGTTCCAGTGGCGTTGGAGAATGTCGGTACTGAGGGGCTTCCTGAAGTAACAGTTGTTGGCTCTGACTGGCTTCTATGGCTTTTATAGGTCACAGGGGCTTGACTCCCCCTACCAGGGTGTTTGTCTAAGCAACAGGGTAGGAGGAGCAATTAGTTGTTAATGGATTAACTAAATTGCGCCGGTCACCCCCCGCTGCCAGAAAATAGTGGCAAAGTGACCAGCCATGGAGCAGGTGAAAGGAGAGAGGTGAGATGGAACGACAGGGCAGGGAGGGGGTTAATGGACATGATGGGTTGACAGCTTCAACACAATAGGGCTAAAAGACAGGCACCTCTGCGGTTTGTCTCCCCTTGCTTAGACAAACAAGGATGGCAAATGCATGACATGTTCCCCCTGTGTTGTTCGTTCACTGAGCGACGGGACGGCCCACGAACCACTGGGTCCGGCGCCGTGGAGCCTGGCCCAAAACGCCCTCGTTTAATGCTAACCCCCCCACCACCACCACCACCACCACCACCTCGATTTACCGCATTACCCAAGACCCTACCCCACCTCGGGCCACACACTGGGAGCAATTTGCAGAAGTGCACTCTGCAGACGACCCCGTGATCTCATTAAGCGTAATCATCATCAGCGATTAGCTCCTAGGGAACGAGGGGGCTGAGGGACAAACAGGCCCCTCTGGGGAAACAAATGGATTCATTTATAGACATTTGTTTTTATTGTTATTCTGCATTCTACTAAACTATTATCGTGAAACAATGAGACAACGAGTAGACTTCTGAAGGTTGCACGGGAAACGGTGCACAAACAAATAGAGAAGGATGAGTTTAAAAGTTAGTCAAAATGGTGCTGGCCATAAGCAAAGCTACTGTCAATGAGCAGAGCTTGTTCCCCGAGTCCCGGCGGTTCCGTGAGAAGGAGGTTTTGGCCTACAGGTCACCTGAAATCAAATTACAAAGCCTTTTTTGCCACAATTCTTCTGAAACTACAGAACGTAGAAGTGAATGCGACATCATAAGCCCGGTGCTTTGGTGAAGCTGTCAACACTCGTTACTGCTGTTGTTACGGTCGTCATGGTTTCTGTTTCTTCTGTCGCTGACTTGATATATGTGAGTTAGCTTCACGGCTCTGTCGCCATGATTTGTGGTGCAACTCTCACAATATCCTCCTTGTATTTAGGAAGAACCACATGTCATTGCCTCAAATGACCCGTGCAACTGCAGGATCTGTACCGCATTTCTTACCGAGAAGGTGAACGCTGTACCGTGTTTTACAGTTCCCCCACCAGAAATGAGTGGATGTCTTTGCCCTTAACATCCGGCCTGTTTTGAACGTGAACACTTTTCCAATTTGCTTCCAAGTCATCGCGGGCCCAGCTGTTTTCATATTCCCATCATTTAGACGCAGATGTAACGGCATCATCTATTCTGTTGAACACAGTAAAAATCATTATATCAACACCAATTTATCCTCTCTATCTCTCTTGTACTCCGGTCTATATGGTGGTGGAATTGCCCTGACCTCGTCTGGTCTCAGGAGTTGCAGTGGTCATTTGAGGCTGTTTTGGCTGTTTACCGCTAAATGGATAACATCTGCAAATCTGCCTCCTGTTGATACAGCAGGGCTACCAGCAGTGTTTATGTTTCAGCTTTCACCATAGCACTACGTCTCATTAGGGGAGGACCACAAGCCCCCAGGCAAGCATTACACCCAGTCCTCCCACCTCATTCAGGGGTCAATTACAGGTCCTTATCAATTAATGACAATCAGGCTGGAGATATCTTGCTGCTGATAGAAGGAGGAGAGGGGTTGGGTGGGGTGAACAACCAATTTTTGTGCCAAAGTGTTGAAATAGGCTTCATGGGCCCTCCCACTATACTTTACTTACAAGAGGAGAGTACTAGGAAGGTCTCTACAGTGTGTATGTCCTGCTGGAGCCTTTTGTGAGATACAGTCATTACCTCTATAGTGCTTGAGTTATTTGAAATTGCCTGATTAGCTTTAGCTAACATTAGTATTGACTGTTTTCATTAGCATTAAGTATTTTCACCTAAATGGAAATGCCTGGGTAATTGTTTGTAATTTACATATTCGGTGTAGCAGACAGTATTATAGATTGGTTGTGCAGATACCACAGGGTCTGCATCTATCTCAGTTTCAGGTAGTTAAGTCCTTATCAGAACTGGCTGACACTGACTAATGACATAATTAGTGGTCAATTATTTGGTACAATGGCAGCAACTTGTCCAATTAGCAATGTGCAAATATGTAGCAGATTTATTCTGTCACACATTAAACAACTAAGCCATTACTCAGTGTTAAAGACTCATGTGTATGAATCTCAAATTAGTTTTGGCTAAGGCAATTGTCTCATTTATTAATCTCCTTGGAATTCACAAGACTGAACCAGTTCAAATTGGGTTAAATTATAATGTATTCACTGTTTTATCCTTATTTAGTCTGGTGGAACGTAGGATAATATAGGGTGTGTCTCGTTCCAAATGCTTAGCCAAGAGCTCATAGCCAGTCAGCTTGAATAATAGTCTTGATAGTGATATATCATCAATAGATTCTGTGTCTATAAACTCCACCAGATCCAACATCGCTCTCTCTCCCCATCTCCAGTCCTGATGAGTTGGTAATGGTTGTTTTTGTTCTGAGAAATCTGGAGCTGTTCTTATCAGCTTTGGTTGATTTACACACTAATAGCAGGCACCAACAATAGCATTACAACTCAAAACTACGACTCCCTCTCCCCTCCCCATCATGTTCCCCCAAAACACGCAATCCATACCCTTCACTTCACCTGCAGCTATACTTACCTACAGCGAGATGTCCCCCATCTTATTTACTCGCCGGCAACACAGATAACTGTCTCCAAACCGTTACTTAAGATGTTTTCTCAGTGTTAATGACTCTGCTAATGGCGTTCGCAATGAATGTGGCGGCTGTCACAATCAACATCGCTGCTTAGTCTCGCAATTAGGGACTAACAAATACAGCGGGCAGGGTGATTTGTCCATTGTAATGGACCTTGACCCCCCAGAGGGAGTCCTGAATGGCGGGGGGATTCATGTGGATTCAGCCCTCCTAGTGCCAAACGCAACGGTACATTCAGGGCAGGACCGTCCGGACAATTTGCAACGAGCGACAGAGAATGCGTATTCAGGGCAGCAGGGAGAACAATGAAGCAAATGCGTGTTTTCTTCAGTCACGAAGCCTTAGGATGTCTGTGCTAATGAAAACATTCAGGCTGTTGTCTGTGAGGAACATAGTTTCTTTTCCACTGATGATGCCCAGACCAGGACTATAGTTTATACACCTAGATTAGGTTGATCAAAATGTGATGACAATAGTGTTGTGAAGCTTTTTGTGTTTTAGTTTAAGATCTTGAAAACGTTTCAGATGACCTTACTGCTGTTTGTTGCACGGTTTAAAGATGGCCAGTGGTTCCTACCGTCATTACTAAATAAAACCGAGAACAAAAATCTAAGATGGGGGTCCCAAGTCTATTATGAGTGTTTCAAGTGATTTAATATTTTGGGACGTTTTTAATAAATCAGACATTTTATGAAAATAAAAATGATTTTACACAAACTGCATATTACCTGTGTGAGCTCGACTATTTTGGGATGCCCCACAGATAAGTGGACTATTTGTCCTGTCCTCCAAATCACTCCCAATTTAACAACAATGTCTATATGAAATCAATATCAACAAATTATTCTCAAATTTGAATATGCAATTAAAAAGGGATGTAAAACTTACAGAGATGTGTTCCTTCCTAGCTAATTTTGCCATCCCAATCTGTGCTACGGTTTTCTTGTCTGAACAGAGTAAGGCTCCAGTAACCTACCTGTCTGGAGTGATGCAATCATGTCTAGACATTTACAGCTTTTAACTACGAGAGTACAAGTTGTAAGGTACCTTAGTTGTTGGTAACAGATACTCTTTGTCAAATATAGATAATTAAACATATGTTTTTTCTTAGGTATATCTAATGACACAGATGTTCCTTGTCAGTTAGTTTGTTTGTTATGGCCATGTGAGACTGTCTGTGGTTGGACGTTACCATAGCAAAAGAATATGACATAATTTTCCGCTCTACAGAACAGAAGAAAACAATAGGGCTTACTTTGTGTTTTCTTTTTAAATATGTTGTGTCATTTAATAAAAACAAGAGAAAATTCTGCCAAGGGGTTGAAATTATTCTACTTATTTCCAATGCTGTTTCATGTTTTTGAAAATTGCTTGAAATAAGTGTCAATATCATGCAGCAGGCCAAACAAAACAGAATACTCCACTAGAATTAAGAAAAAAATCAACAGGTGGTCAAACAAAATTCTTGAAACAAGCTGACTTGCCTTAGTAACAAATTACATTGTCTCACCCATTTGGGAGATTTATTTTTAAGTGTTAAAAAATATGTTTTTTTTAGACCCGGTACCTGATTAAATTACTTGGATAAGAGAAGAGATGGATATTTTTGCAGTGTAAGATACAACGGGGAATGGTGGTGAATTACATACAACAAAGGTCATGAACTGGACCTTCAAGGTCACGAGTATGGGGCGTGTGCCCCAGCTTGTTGAGTCCCCATGACAACCCCTACACATTCCAAGATTTATGGCTTGTCAGAACCTGTGCTATATTGGTATTAACACTATCCATTAAACTTATAACCAGCGCCACATCTGTCCTTTATGATGATGTGAGGGCAGTGGCAGTAATCCATTGTTGACACATTTTTACAAGAGGGCCAACTGCAATAAAATAACTGATGACAGACCTGATTCAGTGTGTTGGGAGGAATAAATACAATTACCTCATCTTTAAATAGAACCTTTAAATAATCCAAAACCCCTCGCCCTTTCTTCTTTCCATTAGTCTTTTTTGTCTCTTCTGTATAGGTCTCAGATGTTCAGATTGGATTTCTGGTAAGGTTTAAATCATGTTCTCTACAACCTGTTTCCAATTGGAATGAGACAGAGGAGTGTGATTCCTGCTATAATGGGAAACAGCCTCGTCTCCCTTGTGCCAGGTAAAAGAGAGGAGCGAGAGAAGAGAAGAGGAAAGAGAGAGAGAGAGAGAGAGAGAGAGAGATCTGGAGCAAGGGTCATTTGTGGCCAATGTTTACGAATCGGGCCTTGGTCGGATAAGCATTAGTGTAACAAGTATCTCAGATTTGAGGATTGTTTTAAAGTTGCTGAACTCTGAGAGGAACGTGTTGGCCGTTTGTGTACAATTCGTAAACCTTTTTAGCACTCATAATATTTATTCAGGAAATGTATAAACGAAAGGACTTTTGAAGGCTTGAGAAGTGGTGGGTGAAGTGCAGTAACACACACTCACACACTTACACACACACACACACACACACACACACATACTCTACCTGTAGCTGTTAGCAGAACAACCTTAGCATGCATACACATTTTCAGCAATATGTCTTTTGCTTAATATTACCTGTCATATGTCATATCGCCAGCATCCCACTAGTGTTTTTTAGCGTTAGGTTTACAATTCACCTTCAAATAAGAAAAACTAGGCCGTAACAGGTGATATTTGCTGTTTTTCTCTGCTTTTTTGCGATTGGCCTCGAGTGTGATTGTTTTCATTTCACTTGTAAACATAGAAATCAAAGCAGATACTTCACAGAAACCACTTTAAATCACAAGCCACTGAAGTTGTCGGACTAGTGATGAACTGCTGAGTCCAATCAGCGCGGCTAAGCACCCTGCGAAGGAGGAGTAGGGGAACCCAGAGGTTTGTCCGTCTTTATCCTGCAGTCAGTCAAACAACTTTACAAGCAGCATCGCTGCCTCCTTTAAAGTCACTGTGAGTATATGAGTAAAATACAGCCTGTGTAAAACACAAGGAAAACAAACACGAAACTTTATGAGAAATCACAAGACAGGCCTCATTCCGGGCTGCATTCTGCTCAACGGATGTGAAATGTGTTTTGGGTTATGTCCATCCGAGCGGATCTGCTCTATCTTACTGTGCTTGCAGTGGATCACTAAACCGCTCATTCATTATATTTGTCAGTTGTGAAACAAAATCTCATTTTCTGTATGTTTCTCCTCACCCTCACTAAACTCCTTTGACTTGTCAGGTACTTGATCCCCACCCCTCCTGTCAACCTCCTCCCTCTCCGTAAGCCTCGCGGGACTCGGACAACCTTAATCGAGAAAAGGCAGAGAGAGCAGTGCATCTTGGGGGAACGGAGAGGGTTGCTACGGCAGCGGCCTTTTAAAAGCAGGCGGACAGCTGTGGAAGGATAAATGAGGAGAAGTGACAGGGTGACAGGGCCTTATCAGTTATACTGACTTATTAAGAAAAGGACAATGGTTCTCTCAGCACACCTACAAAAGCACCAAGATAAATCTGGTCCAGATTATATACGCAAGAGAGGTATGCATGAACAAATACACACAGAGAGGTTGTACTGGCTGCAAGATCAGTGGCTTGGTAGGGTCTGCATGAAGGTGTAAATATTACATATTCCTCATCACAAAAACTAACAGATTTTATTGTTCATTGTCAGCGCAAAGTTTGGGGTTACAGTACAGTATGAATTATGGCAGATAAAGAGCAGAAATGTAATACTAATTAAAAGCACCATGTTTTATAAGTACTGCAAAATCTACTGAAGTACAGTAATTAGATCAGATCTTTGCTGGGAAATCAGGTCGGGGTACCAGTGAAATATTAGAGTAGAGACAAGCACAGTACAAGTAGAAGGTTCTTAAAATGACAGAACAAATAGTCAACAGAACATTTTGGAACTGCTACAGGAAGTAAATAAAAAAATGAAGATACATTGTCACAACATGGGAATACAACATGGGAATATGTGAATTGTAGCAATTGTGCAGGAAGTGAATATGAATTTGTGCAGGAAAGAATATGAATTTGAAGTATAAATATGAATGCAAGGGTAACGTGTTTACAGAGGGAGGTAGCATGTTTACAGAAATATCAATAAAGCATGTATATGTACAAGTAATATAAAAACATATATAAATATTCATGTGCAGATATGCATTGTGGCTATTCACATTTCTGTGTATAGAAATATGTGCAATGCACGCAGATGTACATTGTAATGTGCATACACATACAGTATATACAGAATCAGAGTAGTTAGTCAGTAGCCTCGTTGTGTTAAGGTCCATTGCTTTTCCCTCTCCACACCTAGATAACCTGCTCCAGATAGGGAAAAAGTCTGAGTCTGTTCCACTTCTCCTGTGATCTTCTGAAGGAGCACATGAAGCCCTGACTCATGTACTTTATCTCAAAATGCACAAAAATGCTGCTTTTTGGTTGTTTTTGTTGTGTGAAATGATAAAAAAGCTATACAGCAGCTGCCCCAGTTAGGGCCAAGAAAGAAACTAAACCTCACGGTTAGGGAGAAGATCTCGGTCATGGTTATGTGCTCGGTTGTTAAAAAAACAACAACATCTCTCTTGATTGGCGAAAAACAATACTCCCAACATGAGGCCTGAACTTCTGGTGTCACCAAGAACATCAGCATCATCTGACGATCGCAGCTTTCCAAGGTCTTTTCTGCTGTGAGAATGTGTGATGGATTTTCCAGTTGTGTTGACGTTTTATGAAACCAGAGTGCACGCATTTTCATATGATTTCCTACAGTGTTATAAGGCTGGACTGCCAACTCTGCATATTAAATCTGCCTTCTGACACTCCTATTGATGGATATCCACTGAGGTTGACTAGTGCAAATTCCTCCTGACTGCTGCCTTTAGCAGGCTGGGCCTTCAATAAGATGTAGCATTGAGACTTAGTTCATTTAAAAAAATTAAGCGCTTTGAGCTACAATCCTTGTATCAAAGGCGCTATATAAATAAAGTTTATTATTATTATTATTATTATTATTTACCCCAATACAAGTTTCTTGCCTAAAATAGAATATCAGCTACACTAAAAGCTATTTTGGGTATGTGTTGTGCTGTCACCCGGTCCAGAATTTGTCAGTATTGTCACTTGATACACTATAGATGAAAGAAATTAATTTTTCATCTGCATTCTGCCTCCTCCGGTTCGCTTCCTCGTTCTGACATCAGAATTATTCGTCCTGTCTGCATTAGTCACAAGGATTTCAAGGCGCCCTGGTGTGTGTGTGTGAGTGTGTGCTCAACAGGGGGAATCAAATGCCCTCCGTGCATTTGCTTGTGTATTTGTGTGTGTGTGTGTGTGTGTGTGTGTGTGTGTGTGAGAGATTTTTTCTCACCTGGAGAGTCTTTGGAACCGTTAATATGTTATCATCCACAACAGCTGTCCAAGACTGACTAGACTTGCTACCCACGTTTTTGTGGCATGCCAGCGAAACACGGCATGATGTCCTTTCACCGGTGTTAAGAGCCAGCCAACTCCTAGAGGCAATAACAAGGTATAGACAATGACCTCACCAAATCCTCATATCTGGGAGTGCAACACATTGCACAGTGGTCCTCCCCACTTCAGATGAAAATATTCTGTGGACGTTTAAAAACTCACGCTGTTCATGTCAAAGAGACTTCTTCTCTATAATGTTTAATGAAGCCTTAAATTGTTGTGACATCACAGTTTATGGGGATGAGAAGCACTCTTAACTCTTTCCTGGCAATAGGAGACAAAAACTAAAGTTATAACGAATTGCATATGTCAATCCTCATATTTAGCGGCATGTCTCTTTAATCCCTGTAATATCTATTGTAGCATTTCAAGTTCTGTTTAATCCAATCAAAGTACTGTTTCATCTAAGCAAAAACATGTCACAGATCATCATTCTCAAAAAGTGAACTATTTTAGGGATCTCATTTGTTTTGGTTCAACGTGATTCCACATGGGGGCGACATGTGCCTCCTAACTTCCACCTCTTGTTTGAAAAGAAAGAAAAAAAAAAAAGTAGAAATACATAAATATTTCCTCTGTGGGTAGATCCGTTTCAAAAAACCAGACCACTGCTCAAGAGAGAAAGAGGAGAGAGAGACAGAGAGAGAGAGGAGAGAGAGAGAGAGAGAGAGAGAGAGAGAGAGAGAGAGAGGGGAGTGAGGAGTGGAGTGGGACTGTAAGGAGCAGAAATCAGTCTGGAGCTAGAGAAGACCAAACAGAAACTGCAACACTTCATCAGCTATTTGTCATCTCTTCTATCGCCATGGATACACTATCCCAGGGCTTACACTGAGGGCCAAACCAGGACTTAAGGCAGGAAAGGCAGAGACAGAGGAGAGGGAAAAGCAACAGACCTGGGCTGAAGCAAGGAAAACAGAGAGCGTGTGCGTGTGTGTGTGTGTGTGTGTGTGTGTGTGTGTGTGTGTGTGGGAGAGGAAA
>OMKK01065606.1:0-17500 GCA_900302305.1 Polymixia japonica
GAGAGAGAGAGAGAGAGAGAGAGAGAGAGAGAGAGAGAGGCTCACTGGAGAGTAAAAATCCTTAAATCAACAACAATTAAATGTTCAGGCTTCATAAAATGTTCCTACAGTTTTGGGAGTTACGCTGATGTGGCTGTCTGGCTAATGAAAGAACATAAAAGCATACTCAGTTGAAATTGAGAATTGCATCATTACCTATAATACACATTTCATATTTCTGTTTCATTTTCCATTCTAAAAGATACATTTTCTAGTGTGATTTTCTAGCCCAGGGAAGTGATTTGTATAGTTATGCACAATTGGGGATTTAAGCAAATTTTTGTGCACTCTGTACCTGACCTTTTAGCTTTGATTTGAGTTTGTAATCTAAACGTAAAGGTCACTCATCTGTCCTGCCAATCACCACCGCGCGTTTAACTGTAAGCTTACCCTGGAGACAAAGAAAGAGAGAGAGAGAGTGAAAGAGAAAAAGGTTGAACAAGGAAAGTATTTGGAATGGAGCGAGAGCCCCTAGAGCGAGTAGCAGAATGTGTTGGTCTATTTTTCTGCATCAGGTCTGACAACCTCCACCCACTTAAATAGACTAATGAAAAGAAATTAAAGATTAACATAAAGATTAACATAAACATAATCCCATGGCATGTCTTCATTTTCCACAGGATTGGGGCAGTTGTAGAGCGCTACAGTATATGGTTTTATCTTCAAATGATCAGGAACATTTCGTTTTGGGAATGGCTTCATTTCCCCTAAGGCCGTCCAAAAAAGACCTCTTGCACATGCACACACAAGAACTAAAAAAAGATTGCACAATACGGCCCAGTCATATTTCAATCTGATTTTAATTGTCGTTTGGTTCACAGGACTATCCCAAAAACAGACACCCAGGTTGGAGCAGAGGGTCCATTGCCTACCATGCTGGTGAGTGTTGAAGGATTTGACAGTGACGGTATATGACAGTAAGTGTGGTCATAATCAAGCCTCTCTGAAAACTGCAAACCAGAGAGCCAAGCCCCAAATCTGTTAATGTTATACCAATGTATAGCATGGATCTGTTGACAGTCAATGGGAGATTTTGTAGACGCATGCAATATCCCTGAACTTTTACATTCAAATCAAATCTCTGTTATTGTAGCTGTATTGATTGACCTGACAATGCACCTTAACTACAAAAAAAGCCACCATTGGCACTGTCATAGTCATATTTTCCACATTTGCTTATTCATTCTCTTTGGAGCTACACATTGGTGCTCATGGGAAAAATTTAGGAATGGGAAAAATGTCATGTTTCATGTTGGATACAGGGTTGAATGTTCACAAATACAAATCAGCAGTGGTGATGTTCGGTGCTGTTCCTTTTTGCATTTGGGTATACCAACATTTGTTAGCGCTAGTAGAAAGCCCTAGTTCTCCCAGATACCATTGACTCCCTTTCTATTCCTTACAGTATCAAAACAGCTTACAGATGAACACTGCTGGCATTAGAAGCATATTACATCTTTGCCAAAAAAGAAGAACAAGCATGAACATATCAAAAACGAATGTGCTCCTGAAAATAGTTCCTATAAGACATGCTAATATTAGCATTTGAGGGTAATGTTTGATACATTTATTCTCTTATTCTATTCATTTATTTATTTATTTATTTGACAGGGACAGTAGTTGGAGAAGCAAGAGGCAAGTTCACAGACAGACTGACATTAACAAGGTGGCAGCAGCATAGAGGAAGTGGTTTTTAGTGTTAACAGATCAATGAGCCACCATTTTAAATGAGAACTAAATGACCAGTATGTGTTGAGGCACAGACAGAAAAGGCCGACTGACTAAAGGCACTTATGTGGAATAATGCAGCCCCCTCTTGTAACTCCTCTCGTCATCTGATGTGCGTTTGTTCTTCAAATTTCAAACGTTTGAGTGGGAGGGTAGACATTTACATGTTTAAACATTTACGCGTTTCCCAGCTTAGGAGGTTATATTTCTTTAGAATTGAGCAATGGTGGAAATGATTTGTTTTTTTTTGTCTAGAGTTTTAAGTGTCTGTTTATACAAAGACTGTAGTGTTTTCAGTGTAGTGTGGTTAGCCTGTGACCAGCTTGTCAACAGTAAGTCATGTGAGAGAAACTCAGAGTGCATGTATATCTTGGCTGCCTCAGTGGACAAGTAGTTTCTTATGAATCTGAAATTGGCTAGATTTAATTTGATCCATTTACAGACTTTTTTTTTCCAGTAATAGTATTTGTATTGATTGATTACTTTCTAAGGCAAGCAAGTTGTTGTCTCTGCAGGTTACTTTTCGTGCAGCTAGGAATAGAACAGGAACCAATTGTGTCAAGATCATATGGATATTGGCATAGATGGTAGATGTGGACTGAAGGTGTTTTTCGCCTAATGTGGTTAGAAAACAAGGCAACAACCTAAATCAACACGGTATTAAATGTTTCTCTAAGGATAAGCCTATTCACTAAGGCCATTTCTTATCTTTGAGAAACCTGATAAGGTGGATACCTGAATGCATCATTTGTCATTGTCAGGTTCCTTGGGCCACACCTTCCTATTAACTCAAATATGAGAAAGTGGTTATAGATGGTGGTTTCTGACATTTTAGAGACTTTGACATGAGCACAGTGGCTTCTAATGACAAATGCTAAAAGAAATATTTGTCAGTCTTGGTAATATCACTGTCTGAATATGTTATTGCTGTCATGGATGGATACAGTGAAATAAATCACCACTCGGCTAACTTGCCATTCTTTGTAGATGATGGAAAGATGTTCCTGGGCAGTGGGGTGGGAGACCCCTTTGGGCCACGCTGCTTTGAGGGGGACATTATGGGCTGTGGCATCATGTTTCCACGTGACTACAACCTGGACAGTGGAGGTGAGCGTCCTTACAGAGTGTGCAAACACTTGTTGAGAAATCCAAGTGATGGCTTCCTGCCTGTAATTGTCTTTCTGTCCATCTCTTTGCGTTTCCTTGTCCTTGATCATTCAGATGACCAAGACGATTGGGACCTAGATGCGCGGCCCAAGCATAGTCGCGTACAGAATGATCTCTACGCCAATAATGATGACGAGGAAGAAGATGGAGAAGACTTGGATGGGAGGAAGGTCACGGTGAGATGCCTTGTGGAATCTAGGAATAGAAACTAGGAACTAACTGTGTAAAAAGGGGAATGCTTGAAACCTGCTATTAACAATGAATATTATCTCTTTGGTGACCCCTTGTGTTTGGACAGGTGTTCTTCACCCGCAATGGCAAAGTGGTTGGCCGGAGGGAAGTTGCCTTACCTGTGGGGGGCTTCTACCCCACCATTGGCATGATGAGCACCGGGGAGAAGGTCAGAGTGGATCTACACCCCCTTAGTGGCTGACAAGAGTCAAGGTGATACAGTACGGGGGCAGAGTGATGTATTTAGAGGAAGGATATGAGAAAGAATGAGTTCTGTTAAGAACTTGGGTTTCAGCACACTTGGTAAGGTGACATGTTCGATTTTAGAGTCATTTCTTGGCCCCAACATGTTACTTGAAAGGTCACCTCAGTGTAGTTTACAATTTTCAAAGAATGATGCCCATGCCATTATAAATTATTTTTAAAAAATGAGCATGATCAAAATAATGTATGTTAATGTTACATGAATGCCTCAAGAAAGTAATATTAAAATGGTTTCAGGGGAACTTGTTCTAACCAGTCTGGGGCCTCAAAGGGCAATACCACTATTTTTGACATTTTGGATCATACAGAGTAAAATAAGAATAAACAAACAACCTATTGAGACCACCACATTGAAGTGTAATATTCTAAACAGAGTAGTCCATATCTACAAAAGAGACTATTTTTTTCTCAGTGGAGGAAAATGCATTTCCTCCTCATTAGAGGTTGAATAGAAGTTGCAGAGCTATTTGTGCGTTGCTAACACTTAGTGGCAAGAGGGATGACAATCATAGAAGACAATCATGTCACTCATTTGATTCAGGCCTCACATTTACATGTCAACATTAGCATAGTTGTAAAAACTAGCATCTTCATCTGTATGGTTCTGGTGGCTTTGTACAGGTGTGGGTGCATGTTCTGACAGGGAGTCCTTCGTATAATTAGCATTTCTTGGTTAGCACTTACCTTCAAAACAGTGAATTGTGGCTTCTATATCACAGGAATTTCAAATGTGAATTTCATGTCAGTTTAACTCCAATGCGAACTTGCTCACTACTACCTATTTTGGGGACAGCTGCATTTAGACCTTTAGATTTTATGAACCCAAGAAATTTGTATTCCAAATTAGGATTTTTGTACTGCTCCAACATATCTTGAGTTTTTTCAATTGGATTTGCTGTTGAACATGATGCATGGATGTTGAAGAACTGGTCAACAATAGCTGATGCAGCATAGTAAGAATTTGGCCAACATTGCTGGCATCAAGCAAGATGTCATCTTTTTCAATCACATAGCAAAATCTCGCTAGCTATCTAGATTGCAAAGTGGTAAATGTTAGCTTAATAGAACCCTAATTCAAGAAAGCAGAAAAAACGACAACATTAAAATTCCTAAGTGTGATTGCCACCTTGCTTTTGTAGATCATAATCCATTAGTGACCCAGTAGTCTTTTATTTATCTACTATTATATTGATATCCATAAGTCAAAGCTCTTGGGCCCTCAAAATGGGTGGCTCTACATCAAGCAATGTGGTTTGAAGATCATGACAATAAGTTTTGCCATATTCCAAGGCTTTCTCAGTAATTAAGTTATGAATTATTGCTCCAAGACAATGTACTCTTCTTTCAACAAAAAAGATGGATGGGTTCTTGACCACTTAAAATAGTTGGCATTAACTTGGTATCAAGAGAGATAAGTAGACCAAATTCAGAAAAAGCACCCCACACCGTTGCAAACCCCCCCTCAGTCTTTGTTCTGTAGGTGTCTTTATTTTTACCATATCATTCTTGCTTTGATATTTTTCATACCTCAGAACATTGCTTGGCTCGTTTTTTTTATCATTACAATATTTGGTGTACATTAATAATTTAACAATGCCCAAGGCATGCCCTGTATCTGATAATTTGCCTTAGACATCTCAAAATCCATAACAATTTCCATATTTAATTGGATTAAAAAGCCATACTACACTCAGCAGAATCATTTTCTGAAAAATAGCTCCATTGTACCATAATCAACACATGATTCTAGGGTACAATCAAGTAGTAAAAAAAAAGACATCATTGAGTTTAACATTGGATTAATAGAATTTTTATGGGTTGTGATTTGTCTGTTTTCAAATAAAATAGAAAGCTATACCTGTAGGAGTGTTCACTCAGCAAAAGGTGAATGCTAAATGTCTCAATAAAGGGACAAACATGAGGAACAGTCCTCTGAAGTATTAAATCCTATCAAAGCAAGATGGTATAGTACTAACAAGTGAAAAAGATATAGTACTTCAAGCAGCTACTGTAACTGACAGTCTTACTAATTAAACTTTGTTTAAGATTCAAATGTTGAAAATCAAGCCATAGATTAGATTTGCAACTCTCAGGTATATGCTGAAATCAAATCTATTTCAATTAAATTGAATAATATTAACTTGAACAGCAATGCTGTACTTAAAGGTTTTTCTTAAAAGATGATGCCATATACTTTTATCATAAGCACTTTATAGATGCTGTATTCAGTAGAAGCTTGTTTATCTGAACTTCAGATTTCTAAAGCAACTGACAAGAGTAAATTGTGTCAATATCAAAAGATACTGTACAATGGTGATGTTCATTGATAAAATGTACATAATTGTTATAATTTCCTTGTTGATGCAAGCAAGTCAAAGCATTTATGTTTCAATATAGCCAGTACAAATCATTTCATGTGCATGTACGTTTTATATATTTAAATAAAATGTGCCTGTAAATGTATTAGGATATAGTAATATTTGTATAATATTACATCATATTTTAATCATTTGGATAAACAAGACTGTACTGCACTGTGTTATGACACACTACAGGTATTGCAGAAGCTTTAATTTAGTGTTGATTTTCTTGTCTGTATCTATACCACAGTGTTATTGTCACAGCACTATAGTAATCAAAAGTGTAAAAACTGTATCAAAAATGTGTATTTGCACAAGGGCTAATTGGTGGTTTTTAAAGGATTCACACAATAGACTTGATTTTGACATTTTCCCTGCACTGAACCTAAGCTGTATCAGCAACCCTTCGTAACAAGTTGCCCCCCTTTGTGTTTTTGCATGGATATAATCATGAAATGCAACCAAGGCCGTGCAACCATATGTTTTTAATAACAGTAGAAACAAAGCCTTAATTTACTCAGTGAAAGTCAATTTCAATGGAACTGCCCTCCAGTTGGCAGTATTTTGAAAGGGAAGATTTTGTCGACATGACTGCTGTATTAAGAAATATTTGATTTCAAAGCATGATTTGGGTTTATCAATATTGGAGATAATCAATATCAATGTACTGTATGCCATCTTTAAATTATGAACTTGTATGCAAATAACTTTTATAAAGGCAAAAGTATATTTCTATACAACAGCAGTTTGTGATGTTATTGAAGACTACAGAAGAGAAAATGAATGTGACAGTTAGAGAAATAACACTCCTCTGATAGAGGTACTATCCTTAATCCAAATCAAGGGTGTTTTTTTTATTTTATTTGGCTTGATATGTAGCCCAGCCATTTATCTCCTAAGAGGAAAGCTCTTGTCCTTTCTTACTTTTAATGACATCTGTGACATGAGGTTAACCAAGAATTTGAGGAAGTACAGAATATTATAGTAAGTTATGTAATGGACACAGAGGATGACATTCTGAATATACTAGTGGAGAAAGCTGACAGCGGTGAGAATTTATTAATAGTCCTTTACATTGCATCAGGGGACAAGTATGAAAAAATTGACACAATCCTGTAAACGATGGAGTCTACATGTGATTAATTATTCCATAAATTCAAACAAGGGTGCAGATGAATTACAATTTATACTTATTTATTGCAACCGTTTTCCCTTTTTTGTTTACGTCAAGAACATGATATCCAACATTTGTGGTCATCACTTAATATAAAATATAGTGTACAGGAAGGATGAGCCTCAGCCATCCTAACAGGTTAACCAAACAGACATAATCAGTGAAAATGTATTGCATAAAAACATTCTGTTGACATGTTGGAATTCTTATTGATACATGCATTTCAGTTTGAGTAAATGTGCATTCAGGTTTCAATTTTTTAAAATACTTTACACCTGTATTTGAATGTATTTCAGTCTCTAAATATCTTAACAGTTCAAACATTATTTCTTCAAATGGTGTTCAAATTAATAATGTTCTACTATGAAGCATTGATACTGCATATTCAGTTGTACATATAAAAAAATCATTACAAAATTTTTATATACAATTAATACAGGCACCTCATTTCAAGGTTTTGAACAAAAATCCAGAGAGCCTAAAGAGGCAATACATATTGAGATATTACACTGATATATATTCTACCTTGTGGATCATATACAATCAAGTATACTGAAACAACTGCTTGAAGTCATTAAGAGCAGTTTTTTACTATCTACATGTGGCAATGGTGGTCCAACATGTGGAATGTTTCATTAGATTGACACAGAGGGGATGGACACACATGGGAAAATGTAAAGTTATTCTAATTTTGAGTTATTCTGATAGAGCCATAGTGGACAAGTAAAGTCTTCCACAAAAGGATCTAAGAAGGCCACTGGACAAAATCCACCCACATTTAGAAAGACAGACAGCCTTTTGCTGATTAGTGTTGTGATTCACTGATTGCTCATTACGCGTGTATGTTTAATAAAAAAGCTCTGGTTCATTTTAGTTGTGTGTATTCAGGGACTGACTCTCTGACAGAACCGTATTGGAGAAGTACAGAAGACATGAAGGCCTCTAGAACCCCCCTAGGTAAAAGGTTTGATAAAACTTTATCCAGAACAGACTTATTGTTGTTTGTTATTTTTACCTTGTTTAAACTGAGGTAATATTTATTAATATTATTTATAAAAACATACTCATTCCAATTTTGTTTAACAATAAAATATTTGTGTGCTGTTTTTGATGATGATGATGATTGCCATGATTGCCAAATAGAGTTTTTGTTTTGTTTGTTTTTTGCTCCCTGGGCTCACATTTGAATGTTAAGCAGAGAAATAAGACACATTGTATTAGTATTTAGGCTGATGGGTAAATATTCCCATTCTAGGCAGTAGGACAACAATCCACATAACAATTAATCATTTTACTTTACGGAAGACCAGTACGTCCTGTTATCTAAGGTTATCTATTAAGGTGCTACAATAAATACACTTTTTGTGTACACTCTTGATAATGAGCCACTAAGGATGTACATGAGTTTCAGGAAGTAGAGCCTAAGGCTGCAGTGATTCTAGCTCAGTTGAGGCCCACAGCACATTTTCATTCATCATATAAAAGCTGTATGTAAATGTTTTACAGTTTTACGTGTAATTTCAGATTAAAAACATAAAAAAATGGTATTAGAAAATAGCAGTTGCAAGATATATCTATATAAACACATCTATTGTGTATTTTTGCAAGTCTGGTCAAGAAATCTAGACTTGCAATCTATACACAGGCAAAATATGATCCATAAGACAACACGTGGTAAGATGACAAGGAGACAATGCTTTGACTCAGACATCATCCTCTTCTTCGTCTTCCCCGTAATAACGGTTCTTCTTGATCATCTCCTCCACAGTCAGCTCCTCCTCAGCATCGCTTCCCTCCTTCTCCCCCTCCCAGAAGCCCACATCCTGGGAGGTACGGTTATCTTTAGGCTGCGGGGGTGGGGAGGGCGACGCTGAGATATCTGTGGAGGTACTAAGGCTCTTCGGAGCACCCTCAGCCACCACTGACTGACGTACCGTTGTATGTGCTCTCTCAACTTGTTCGCCTCCTTGGTCCGGCTGCTGGGGAAGACTCTCCGTTTCCTCCTCTGAGGCGGTTTCGCTTGCTCTCACTACGTCTTCCGTCGGTAGGGGAGGTATCTTCCGCTCTTCTTCTTCCTTCTGTTTCACCTGCTGGGGCTGCGGTTTGTTTTCCTTTGATACTTCCTCAAACAAACGTGCTTTCTCCAATGATCCCCTCCTTTCCAGCAGCACTTTGGGAGGGTGGCGAGACTCCCGGGGGCCCAAACTGATAGTGGGTTTGGAGCTCATTGCTACTGTGAATGGCCGACTGCGCTCCTTTAGAGAAGAGGTCCTCCTCAGGCTCTTCAGCTCGGCTCGCTCTGAGCTCTGGGTGGATGACAGCAACTCATCCTCTGGGGGCCACTTGGCCCTCCATGGTCGACCTGAACCAACTCCCTCCACGACTGAGCTAGGCCTTTGTGATCCTGCCCCTGCCCCAGACTGGCCATCACCACCAGGAGGGGGCCAAGCGATCCTCAGCCTGCGGGTCTCAGCTGGCTTCTCCGCGGACTGATGTTTCTCATTTGAGCCAGTGTGGGTCTGGTCATGTGTCTCCAGTAAGGCAGTCAGGTCCGTCACCTTGACCTGTGGAGATGTTTCTACAGTTGGGGTGGGCTGTTTGGCAGAGGTACTCTCAGCTGGAGGAATTACTGCTGCTGGCTCCTCTTTTTCCTTTGGCTTCACTACTTCCCCATCCTCCTCTCCCTCAGTCCGGGGTGTCCATAGCTCCTTGTGAGGACGGTGGCCAAAGCCCTCATCATAGTTTCCTTTGGCCTTAAACAGCTGGTTGAAATGGGGTTTACAGTAGACGCTCCCATGCAGGGACGCATAGTTTCCTAGACTAAAAAGCAGAGATTGGCAAAGAGTCATAAGACACTTTAGATGTTGCACTTTCATAGTAAATGTGTAGTTTTTGGCACATATATCCTTAATTGGGTTCATGAACAGTCAGCCACTAATGACGATGACAACAAGTATATATACTGTAGGTACTGCTTTAATCAATATAGTACAAATATGTAATGTTTGCTGTGCTGTTTGGCAATATGTGGCATTGACAGACCAACCTGAGCTTTGTGTTGCAGTGAAGACAGCGGAAACAAGTGTTGTGGTAAATATGCTGGTCAGCCACTAGTCTCTCCAGTGGGTACACTGTCTTTAGGCAAGCTATGCATGTCTCCCTCACTGTCAAGCCGAACTTCTAGACATACACATACAGTCACATGTAGCCACATTTAAACAAGGATTGAAATTGGATTAGCATTCATACTTCATGCATGTCACTAGCTTGTTGTGAGGATTGACTTACCCTGGATGGCTTGGGTGGATCCCGGCTATCCCCTGAAATAGACCAAATACACAACACTTTTTTTTTTGGGCTCAAAAGGCAACCAGCGACATTGAGGAAGAGGCAGCAAATTCATTAAATGAGCGGATTCTCAGACTCTGACAGGTGGTCCATTTAAGACTCTACCCCCCTTGGTCCTAATCTAGATTTAAGTCCAGTAGAGAAAAGGACTACAACATCAACTTCATTGTGTCTCCTCACCGTTGCACTCAGGTACAGTTATATCTTTTTCAGTTACTGGTGCAGATACTTTTGGAGCAGGCGTCTCTGTTGTCAGGCCCTGAAGATAAAGTGACAGAGAGCAAGAGAAAGTATATTTTAACATCAGTTGGCAGTCCAATATATATCTACAATTAAGATTCATAGTTAATTTTTCAATATGCTAGTATAATACAAGAATATTGAACCATTATGATAATATACTTTATTCCTTCTTGGCATATAATAAACACTTCAGAAGGTATTTAAATTTTTTGTCTTTTTCTCTTATCCTTACCAAACGTGTAAAGCCATTCCTAAGTTGTCCAGTAGGGGGTGCCAAAAATGAAAGCAATGAATATGGCCATCATTAATGAATGTTTAAATCTGTCCAATAGTTAAATTGTGACGGTTTTGTGATTCCTAATTATATAATAATTGTTAAGTAATCATAATGTTTATAGATACATATATTATTTAACAATTGATTTGTTTTTTTAAAAATACAACAATGTATACACTACTTAGTACATGTCAATAAATAGTTACCTAAGGCCCATCATTGGTAAATGATAAATAAATAAATACATAAATAAGCACACATTTGGTTTCTTGTTTTAATAATGTTCATAGCCCGTATTTTGCCTATGCTTTGACAAAATATAATTTTAAACTTGCAAACACTTTGACCATCTGAACAAGATGGACTCAGTGGACTCAAATGCCATGGGTAGCATAAAATGTTACATTTTGGTGTTACTGGCACATACTGTTTTAATTAGACTTCATATTTTGGTTTTAGGTATCTTTTGAACAAATCAGGTCCCTTCAGTACATCTCAGTGGGATTTTAGGGTATAGGCTTGATTCATTCGAAAACATGACCATAGCATGGAATGTTTGGTTCACTTAGGGATGGTATTGGAGTCTAGGTCTTGGGTAAAGAAAAAATTCACAGATTAACTTCAAGTCACTAGAAGTGTATAAGAAGATGTATGTAATATGTCAACAGACAATTAACCACAATGTGTTTTTAAAAAAATATGATACATACATATATGATACATTTTCATTGGTTTGCTCAAATCTATTAAAAATGTATTCACACATTTTTAATTGTTCTCTTTTTCAATTACTGCATAAATAACAGAAAAGGCTCCTGATTTAAGCATGAACTCACAGAGCGTGTGGGGCCTTGTTTGGAAACGGCAGCCTGGTATTTAGCCATCTTCTCCCTCAGGGACGGTTTCTCCTGGACCCTGCCAGGCAAGGTTACACCTAGGACGGAAGGGAGATACACAAAATACTTTGGATTGTGTTGGTAGATGGTGCAATTCTTTACATCACTGTCTTAAATTCAAAGGTTAGCATTAGACATGTAGTCATGGATTTAAGGTAAGGTAAGGGTTAGGGGTTAGGAAATTAATGTAAACTAATGGATTTAGTCTCTTGAGGACATAAATGATTAAAGTGGTGTGTGTGTGTCTGTGCGTATCTTTACCTCCCTGCTGGTCCATGTCCTCTGAGGAAGTGCTGTGTAATCCTGCCCTGCCTCCCTAGGTGATAAGAGTACAAAAGAGTGATCAGTGGGTCAGTTTACACAACCAATACAAGAATACACACCGATCCCCAACGTCCCTGATGATAGTGACATTTGCAAAACTTTGGCAGACTGCAGATAGCTCAACGTTAACGAGAAAGCATTACAAATTGATTACAAATAACACTCTTACCATGGCGACAACAGCAGTAAATACAACCAGGTGAGACTACAGATGAGTAAGCCACAGTAAATAAATAACAACTATATAAAAAGCCAGCTGGGATCACCTCCCATTGAAGGTAGACATTTTCTCTAATGTGCTCAGGAAGAGGCACCGTGGTCGTTGTTGCTGGTGGATATTCCCTCCGCCATGTCCACTCATGACAACATTTCTTTTTTCAAATATTATTTTACAACCTTTCAGCTTCATTATGCGTCATAAAGTGCAGAGTGACAGGAAAGATAGGGACAAAGAGAAAAGAAGACATACGACAAAAGTCACGAGCTGGACATGAACCCATGACTGTAAGTATGTTGCATGTCCCTTTTATTAATTATTCTATCTTTAGTGGGCAGTATTGACTTGATCGTCCATTCTTTGGATTCATTTAACGTTAAATCCAGTTCATAACACACACAAAGCCGGGAACAATAGTTTGATAATATCTAAATGGCACCCTCATTCTCCAGGGAGAAGGGAGCTCTTCTAGAAAATCAATGCTACAACACTGGCCCATGTGCTAACTTCATCGATTAAACATTAAAAGGTAACTGTAACCTTTGATACAGCGCTTTTGGGTTGTCTCAGTAATATAAAAAGAAAACCTGAGTAATATAATATAATCCTTTTTATAGAGCTCTTAACAAAACAGAGTTACAAAGTACTTTATAAGATAGAAAGAAATATGAGCAATAAATATATTTTTTATATCAATGAATAAGAAGAAAAAAGAAGACAAATGACAAATGCTCATAGCAATTAAAACAAGAATTAAAAACAAAGTACATCTTATACACAACCCTGGTTCAAGTAAAGGCAAGCCTTAAGAGGTGTGTTTTTAAAAGCGAGGAAAGGGAGTTGGCTATCCTGATCTTGTTGGGCAGGTTGTTCCAGAGCCCAGGGCCCTTAGAGAAGGACGCTTGATCACCCTTAGTCTTTAGTCTAGACCGTGGAATGACTAAGAGGGCACTGGCCACTGGATCTCCGGCTGCTCTTGGGCTAAGACAAGCTAAACCAGCTATAGCTAGGTGATAGTCCAAAGCATTCCTTAAAGGTCATCGATAGAATATTCAGTTCAATCATAAATTGCATTGGTTGTCATGAAGTTAAGCTAAAATAATTTTTAAAAAACAACAAATAAATCAATAAATAATTACTGTCTTTCTTATAGCTCCTGTCAGAAGTCTGGCTGCAGCATTTTGGTACTAACTGTAATGTGTAGATGCTGACAAAGACAGGAAGTTACATTAGTGAAAACATGATGAAATAAAGGATTGGATTCCTACAGTTTGACGACACTTTAGAAAACGGTCTAGATGATATTGGATTGAGTGCTTAGAGTAGTAGACCCACTAATAATTACTTTATTTTTGTATTTAGTTGTCATTAATTAAGAGACATCCAGTTTTGAGTATATAGAAAACAGTAATGTAAGATGGCCAACTGCTTCATATCACTTGCACAGCATTCACAGCATTGTTTTGGACCCTGTTGCTAAACAACCCAAGAGTTTTATTGGCCCCTCTCCTTTTTATTTTTTGAAGCGTTCCCACAGAAGTGTGAAGAATCTGCTGAGTTCAGCTGCTTCCAACCAATAGTTCTGAGGGAGACTGTATCATATATGACATCTACAACTTCCTCCTTAGATGTCCTGCCCACACATTTTCTCAAAGAGATCATGGAATCTGTTGGCTCTTATATACTAGTCATTATTAATATCTCGCTAGCCACTGGCCGTCCTATTAAACTACCTCAAGCTGTCGCTGGAATTGCACTGAACTGGTTCAGATTGTGTTGGTAGTTCATCATCTTCCTCTGCCTCTCGCCTGCAGGATGCCCCAGGATTCAATTATTTTCAATTAAAATTTTCAATTTTCAATTATTCAATTAAAACCAGTGACCCCCACAGTCTGGTCAACTGCAGGAATTGCCTGACAGATACTAAGTGCTGGATGTCACAAGACTTATTGTACCCTAAAGTAAAACTGAAATAGCCTTAATTGGCCCACAAAACCTCATTAGGCTAATTCAAAATGACCTGGGTAATCTGTCTGTAAATGAAAAGCCCTTCACCCAAAATGTAGGTGTACACTTAAACGCTGATCTAGGTTTTGCAGAACAGCTAAAGCGAGTTGATGAGTCGTGCTTTCTACAACTGAGAAACATTTCAAAACTTAAACCACATCTATCTTTTAAGTTCATTCTTTGTCATCTCATTATAACAACTGCAACGCTCTTTCCTGTCTTAGTGAAAGATCGCTCACACATCCCCAGTTAATACAGAATACTGCTGATAGACTTCTGGCCGGTACCAAAACACAAGGCAATATCATCCATATCTTAGCTTCCATACACTGGCTGCCTATTAGTTTTAGAATTTACTTTAAGATTGTATTCATTACTTCAACACTACATCAGGGTCATCTTTAAAATCACTCTTAAAACACACTTCCTCTGACCGGCTTTTATCTCGCATTTTCCTAACGTGTTGTTTTATCCTTCCTAGTTTTTTTCATTCGTTTTGTTTTTAATCGCCTTTATTTGCTTTTTGCTTCCACTGCCCTTACTGTTCCTGTTTTACTATGTTCCTATTTCACTATGCTCTTATGTTACTATGCTCCTATGTTACTATGCTTTGTAGCTCTTTGTTAACATTTTTAAAAGAGTGCTACAAATAAAATGTGTATGCGTGTGTGTGAGTCAGCAACACTTAATGAGTAAACCAGACTGTGCGGGTTTACCAGTAATCCTGGATACACGAGTGAAGCAGGGATCTGGACAATTAAAACAGCCTGCCCCTCCAGGCTGCTCCGTTGGAACTGTGGACCCCTGTAGTTCTACCATCTACCTCGTCTCTGTGCATGTAAACCCAGTACAATCAACAACAACTGGACTACATCAAACTAAGAACTGTATTTCTGTAGGGGCAGACCATAGATAAATGAACCTACCAGTATCCGTTGAGGGAAAGCTTCTCAAGTAGCCAGTCAGTACTACATCACATCGCTTAAAGTACAAAACTGAGTAGTGTTTTCGCTTCTCCTTTCAATGCTGTGATTGAAAGTTACATCCCGGTATGTTGTAATGGCGTAAATTGAACATTTCTTTAAGAAGACTGCAATACCTAAAGCGTGAAAGTTGACACTATGGCAACTAGTGTAAACTAGGGTTTGCAGCAGAGGAAAATAACAGGATGAGATGAGACCATTTGTTCCACAGAAATTCAAGCTATGTGCCGAGAACCTTTAAGTCTAATGCAACATTCAAACGGATATCCGTTAAATGTGTCTTAACACCTGTAGAGTGTGATGTATTTGAAAACTGTATATGTTTTTTTTATTATGGAGATGTAATAGCTTGTCTAACTGTGGTGTCAGAGCAGCTGTTAACATACTAGGCTGTAAGAATCACTCAAGAACAGAACCTACCGTGTGTGTCAAGATTGGAAAATCCAGAAACTCTCATCTGAAAATGAGTGTTGAATACCTAATAAAAATGTGAGTGGAACAGGGAGGAGTTGCGCTCCAGAGGTGGTTCTTTAAAGAGTAAAACAGAGGAATGCAGGAACATTCCTGACCTGGGGCTATTATGGAGGGTGAAGAGTGGAGCTGGGTGGAAGTTGTTAAGTTGTTTTTGGCTACAGAAAAGGTAAAAGGCTGGTAGGAAGAGTTCTACATCAGGAAAACCAGGGGACAAAGGACATTATAAGAATGGTTTTTGAGAGGAAGAGTGCCGAGGGATACGGAAATGATACATGATCGTGAATTGTGCTGATTATCTGCATAAGGGACGGTCAGAAAACAGAGCTGTAAAGCAGAGAGGGCAGATTGTTATACCCGCATATGGGTGACTTATTTGTTCTTATCTTTATTTTACAACATCTTGAGAATTACTTTATTTTCATGAGTATATATATATATATTCCCAGGATTGCAGATATACTTTCATTTCAGTATTTGTTTGCTATGCCTGTCTATAGGTACTGATCTACAATAACACAGGCCAAGTGGTTACCACTACTCCACCTGGATGTTTTTCAACTATGGACTTATGAAGGGAACCAAAAGTATGGCCAAGCTGTTACACTATACCCATACACTTCCCACACAATGCAACAGGCATGTGTTACATAATGTCACTGACGAACTAAATACAACTAAAATAGTACACTTTGAAAATACGATTACTAAATAAGAGTGCCAGGGCCATACATTTTATAATTAGATGACTGAAGTAATTAGAGTAGAATGTGAACCAGTACAAAAGCACAGGATGTGGTCAGAGGAGCATGGCTATGACTCAGAGAGAGGAAGTGCTATGGACATTACTGACAAGCCCAAGCCAAAGAACCCGGTCTGAAAGTTCAGAGAACATCCAACAAACCCATGTGTTTTCCAGGGAATTACCTCAAACTCTACCCATTGCTTAAATATAGTCGCGTTTCAAACGATATACAAAGGTGTCACTGGTACAGAGCATGCAATGTAGGATAAGCCACAGGAAGAAAAAAAAAAAACAGACCCTGAAGAGAAGAACTGAGAAACTGTAAATACGATTTGAAAAGCTCTGACTAACATCAGTACAGTAAATCCCACCATCAACTATGTGATCATGCTTAATGCCCAAGAGACTAAGGCAAATAAATGCACAGCTGTCAAAGCTGTCAAAAAAAGGAAGAGGCAATGCCATGTCTTGGCTCAGTGCATTATACAACCAAACAAGGCTTTCCCCTTTAAGGATTTGAAGGAAGGATGTATCCAGTTTTAAAATTCCTATGGAAGCATCAGGGCCCAAATTGATTTTAACTGTTGTTTGCTGACACCATTATAAAAGACGCTTTGGCCACCAACCGTTTTTTAGCAGTATTAGATAGCTTATAGTACAAGATATTTTAGGGAAAGAGCAAGAGTCTACATTGGATCATGACATGGTGCCTACTGAAGTGATTACATGGGGTCTCAGAAATGGTAGGAGGAGGGATTGCAAAAGTAGCTATTGATATGATTTTACCATCGAATTTGCCCGTCTGCACAACTTCAGAGTCAAAACTCTATCAAATGACATGGTGCAAACTGCAGGTTACGAGAAACTACAAGGAGAGCTAACATTTGATTTGTAACGCTTGAGAGACTTAACACAAGCCATCCCTAGATATAGCCTACTGATGAAACAATTAGTTTCAGCTGGCATAAAAGAGCAGACAGCCTTGGCAGACAGATCTCTACTCGTAGGAGTGACATGGCAGATATG